>JAVJAQ010005069.1:0-239810 GCA_032362365.1 Zygogramma bicolorata | reverse complement strand
CAGTTAACACAAAACGATCTCAGAGATGTTAAAGTGCTGCACATTCATGTTTCAGATCACAGCCTTGAATCGCAATTTGACTCACATTGACATCCCATTAACTGCTATTTCGGACCCTGGTGACCGGCTTCAGGCTTCACTTTGTGTTGCACAATTTAACTCTAAAAGAACTGAATGTGAAGTTCTTTTGTGCTTCACAATCAAACGCACATAATTGTGATTGTAGCAGTCGAATGAGAGGTTGAAACCAGCTCACAATTTTCAGAATGTGAGTCACATTAAGATTCACTCAGTAGCTCACATTTCGATAAAAACGATACTCTTTCTGAAGTGTGTTGTGAATCGCCTAGATGTCACTTCTGTTGTAAATGCGATGTATCTTATTAATTCACAGATATACTGTGCCACTTATTGGAGCTTCCATAGAAACTTCAAATGATTTATTTCAAATATGTAATATAAATAAAAATAAACTCTGAGCAACAAAACAAAATTCTGAAAGAAATATTCTCAAATCACAAAGAAACTTCTATTTTTTTTCTTTCCTGATCTTCCTCTGCTTGTCATGGCGGAGCAAATCTTTCGTCAGAATCTCAAACTCTCTGCAAGTCAATTCGAATATCTGACAAATTGAATCTGAAATCGAAAATTCAGTTTAAAATTGAATGATATGGAAAATTTATACACCAAATTCAATACATAAATTCTGTGATAATCCGTTGTAAATAATGATTATAAACATGTTAAAATCCATTAAAGGTAAATATTCCAATGTATGAAAAAGTGGAAGAAAACATGCACATTATGTTCACTCTTAAGCTACCGAGTTATTTCCACTGAAATTCAAAAGACTTATCAAAAAGCGGACTTGAGTGGTTTCTCTATACATTCATGAATGGAACACTTGATTTGAAAAACATTTGCAAAAATGTTAATTTCCAATAAAATTGTAATAAAAATGAATCCATATGAAAAATAAACTAGATTCTTCGGGAGATAACATTAAATTTCAATAGATTAGAATAGAATTCAATCATCAATCATCATCATCAAATATATGAATATGAAAATATTACTGGTACAATATTTCATCAGACTAGTCACAGAAAAGGTTGGTTGTTTATATTCTATATTCAATGTATAGATTCATATTCAATCAAAATTCATTAGCAAAGTAAAATGTATTTTTCTAAAAAGAGGTTTGATAAATCTATTTTAAACATATTGCATATTTGCATATTGCAGTTCTCGATATATCACAGTATCCTAATTTATTGTCAACAACAAGGATCAAACTTGAATAATGTCTTGTAACATATTATTTTTCGTAATGTGTGACTCATTTTCCCCAATATTAACTTGTTTGTGTGAAAGGAGTGTGAATATTAGGTTTTACTCAACTGAACCTCTTATATTAGGGCTATTATTGTGCTTCCTCATGTCAATTTGCTTGACATTGACATAATTTCAGGAAACCAAGTCATACACCAGCCGTATTCGGGTTCGCAATAAATACTGTTCTAGAACAGTCAAAAATAGTCACCTACCCAATTAATGTAGATATATTCGCGACAAACCCTTCACGCCTCAAGAGTCCAACTATTTCGAACTGTTCCTGAACTGTTTTTGTTGTGAACCCGAATACAACCACCAATTCAATAAGCTTTGTAAAAGGTTTCAATAAGACTGTTTTGTTAATGAACAGCTTCAAGCATCAAAAAGTTCGTTGAAAGCCATCTAATCAGATGGCTTGATGACTTGCTTTCTGGATAACCACCTTCAAAATCGTCCAATTTCTAATCCTTTATTCAAATTTGAAAAATGTACTGAAAAATGATAAGTTCTTCATCTCTGAAAGATAGGATAAAGGAGAAAGGTTAATAGCCAACATTCATCGTTTAGTAAGAATTTCTATCGATTCATGTGAAAAACATGGTAATTAGGAACTTGGGTATATTTTAGTGGGGAGAATGAAGTTTGAGGAATTATTTTTTTTGCTTTTTTCTTTGAATCGAAAAATTGAAATTACTACTTCTATAAAATAAACAAATAACAAATACTCTCTGCTGATAGGTAGGTGTTTATCATTCAAAGACGTTTTATTCATTCACAAAAAGGAAGAATGAGTCTATCTGAAACAGCTACTCCCCTTCCTATATATGGCAAGACGGGCACTGGATTACATAAAAATTACCTTATCTTGCTCAATTTGTACGTTAAGCATGTGAAAATTGAATCAAATAGATTGCATACAAAGGAAATACCTGCACAACGAAATTAGAAAAAAATCTTCCTCTCCAGGAAAATATTTTTTCTCCGATTGACAGCAAAAATTGATGTTGAAGACATATATCAATCAGCAAAGTATTACTTTTCCTGCCTAGGCAGCAAAGTAATACTTAGCTGATTGATATGTGTTTGGAGGAGTAAAAACTTCTAAGTCGCTTTCACTGTACATAATGTTGTCAAACTATAATTACAACAATTCCAACAAATTGCGATTCCTACAAATTTTGTTTTGATTTTTCACAAGAGGAAAATAAAAAGATTGCGAGAATTGTAATAGTTCGCAAATACAATATCCTACATATATCTTCATAAACCATCGGAGAAAAAATTATATGTTCAACTCGGCAGCAAAATAGATTGACTGCCTAACTATCAGCCGCGGCACTCAATCTACTTCTTTGCTGCCTAATAAAACAAATAAATTATTCAAGCCCAGAATTGTTTGGTTTTTAATGAACGTGTTCCATAATTTATCCATTTTTCTCAAGAGATAATTCTCTCTGAGCAAAACAAGACTTTTTTTATCTGTACTATCTAATGAAATATTGTCCTGATGAGTGAGATTTTTTCCACAAATAACTCTATTTTTGCTTTATTGTGTAGATATTGTGACGACCGGGTATCGTTGGTTGGCAAAAAGGCGAGCGGTCCTTGAGATGTTAAGTACCCAGTCGCACATGATTATTTTTAGTTCGTGAATTCTTGGTGGAAATAATAACAATTGGCGGAATTTTCAACAGTTTTTAATTTGTTTAGGATAAGCGGCATTTCGAACATTCAGTTTTTCATCAAATAAAGCGGGGAATACATAATAGGCCAACAACGATGATTCCGTAATACAAGATACGTCGACAAGTCAATAGAACTCACATAATTTCGTTCATTACTCTCGTACAGACATGGTACATAAATAATCAGATCATCGCTTTGACTTTAACGGCTAGACTTACACATTTTGGGGAGCGATTCTAGTACACTTCAGTTTAACTTCAGCACTTCTAGCGACTGATTTATTACTGCACTGAGTTGTTTGGTTACCATCTTTACTGTACTTTCAGGTATAAATTACATCACTCACTTGAACAATAGAATTTTGATACGAGCCACTAGACTCATGACTACTGTACTGATCTTGACTGAACTGAACTTTACTGACTGACTGACTTGACTCTACTGATGAATTTGAAATTCGCAAATGTTTTTATATCCCCCATCGAACAAAGAAAGATTCCTTTGAGTTGCGAATTTCGCAAGCTTTAGGAAGTGGCTTGAACAGCTGCCCCATTAGATTTTATGGGTTTCAAAACAATGCATAAATAAGTCGTAAAAATTGCGACATTAATTGCCTAGCTCCCCATTACTTTTTATGGTTTTCAAAACATCGCATAAATAAGTCGTAGAAATTGCGACATTATTTGCCACGAGTTTCGGTATTGAGGTCACACGTATTAATTACCTCCCCCACTATCAACTCGAGAGTGGAAGGCTTTTATGTTTCGGTCCATTTCGTGTGTGCTGGTATGAAGGTAAGGATCGAAAATTTTAATATTCTGTATAATTCTTTAATACAAACTTCATTGAATATTTCGGCCAATTGTCGAAATTTTGATTTAGAATTAATTATGCAAGCGTTTCTGGATTTTTTCAAAAGTGTTAATACTTTACTATGATTTTGAAAATATAAACAAAATTTTCCTGTTTGTTTCACTTGAGTGAATACATAGTTTGATTTGAAGGTTCAACATGAACGGATTTGAAACAAAACTTAATTAGAAAACTTTTCCTTGAATGAAGACTTTATGGAATCGAGTATTTTTTTGTGAATTTATTTCCTTTGTTGCCGGTGGCACCACAATATTTCCTATGTATGCTATACATTTGATTCAATTTTCATAGCCTTGGTATACAAATTCAGCAAGAAATAGTTATTTCTATGTGATTCAGTGCCCGTCGTGGTGTATGGGTGAGGGAGTAGCTGTTTTAGATGAACTGTTCTTTCCTCTTTCGTGAATGAATCAAACGTCTCTGAATAATACACAAGTATCTACAGAGTGTTTGAATTTTTTTTATTTCACTTTTATCAAAGAGGTTGTGAATTTTATTTCTTGAGTCGGAGAAGAAAGTCAACATGGAGAAAAATGAATACTTGGTTAAATCAAATAAGTAATTGTTTGAATGAAATCATATTTACCATATAAACATTGTAGTATTTGGTAATCACCAATGTTATGATTCTTATTCTTCAACCCCTTTCAGCTGCCTATCATCGCCACGGGGTAGGTCATTAATTTCCCCATAGCTCTGCTATGAAGACTTTGACAGTTGATGCTCCAATGGTTAGAAAATACTTCGTCTGAAAATGTTTGGATGAATAATTATATATAAGTATTGTTCGAATTTCATATCTGAGGTGGAAGAATTTTTGTTTTTATATTTTTTCTGAGAAATGTAACTTCCAAAACTCCCACAAAAGTAAATATAGTGAAAGGTTACAATTTCCAGGAAAACTACAGAAATATAACAAATATAAGTTTAAATGCATGGTGTAAAGAATCATATAAAACATTGTTGAAATGAAAGGTAACAAATTTCTGAGAACATTTTTAATTTCTTCTCCAAATTGAAGAGAAAAAAAGATATTTATTATAAAAGGGAATCGGTAGTATAATACACATTTTCTTCTGTGGCGGGAAAAACGACGATTTGATATTGAAAAAAAACATAATTTCAACACAAGAAAATTCGACTGTTGTACCGAATAGTTCAAGGAACATATCATTCATGCAATGCACATTTGATAATTGTACTTTTGTCATAAAGGAAATGTAACTTTTGTATAAGAAAATATTCAAAAATTAAATTCCTACCATTCCTTATGTGTATATAATATATCCGAGAAAAAAGTAATTTCATAAAAAGTGACATTTTGTTACCTGTCATCAGAGATGAAATGTCAAACTTTTTTTCTGTCACAGAAAAAAGAATTTTATTCACAGACGACAATATATATACTTATATAAGAAGCAAAACTTTGAACTGATTTGTACATTACCATTAGGCATTCCAGATCACGTGATGTCTGGGTGGCAAACACCCACGGATAATAGAGTATAAGTACGTCACTGTAGTTTATTTTGTATCCTGGGTTCACAGCAAAACGGTTTGAGCATTTTGGAAAAGTAACGCCCCACCATATAAAGAAAACCACAATGACGTGGCATTGGATGACCGTATACTCTATTATCCGGTGCAAACACCAGTGTTACCATGGAAATCACATGCACTTTTGTGAGAAAAACAAACGAAAGTTTCTTGTCAGTAGATGCCCCCGTGTAAGATGCCTAGGAAACCCTGGTGTATCTAGTGATTCGATATTGTTTAGAATTTCTTGGCGAAAAACAATCGACGATTACAAAAGCTTTCTAGTTTTTGTATAGGGGGCGTTATATGAGCATTTTCGAAAATCTGTCAAATGTCGGTTTTTGTCAGATTGACGTAACTTTGAGGTTTATTGTTGTCAATGAAAACTCTGAAATTATTTCTTCGCATTCAACAGTGTTTGAAAGTCTATATAAGTAGAATAAGTTTTGAAGTTATTACAAGTACTCTTTCACGATGTGTAGAAGATTTCGTATTTTGTGTGGTCAGTCAAAATCTGGGGATCAAAATATTCTTCTTTATTCAGTACTCGAGGTAAGTATAAAACAAATCGCCCTAAAATAACAACATGAATGTATCGTTATAGCTAATTTTATTCGTTTCAGCTTGAGCGAAAGTCTTATATCAAGGAGGAAACATCTGTAGCTCTTATCAATGAGATATTGAAAACAAAGTTTTGTTTAAATAAAGGAAATATCGATGTTATTCGTATTTTGAACCGTTGCATAACTGATGTGTGTATCCCCAATTCCAAGACAGTCTATCACTTTCAATACAATAGCATGAACTTTGTCGTACATTCTCAGGTGAATGGGCAAAGTAAAATTTTCTCGGAATCAAAGTCTAGTCTTACAAACTGATATAAACACATTAAAAACTTGTAGAGGTAGCAGGTGACAGTGACAGTATTGACAGGTTGTTAACGGTAGGTTTCCACGTTACATGCACGTTTTCTGAAACGCATTTGATTGGCTGTCAGGGCTGTCAAAATCTCAGTAGGCAAATGATAAACAGTGGTAGAATATTCGGTTGCACATTCCTCTCTACTGAAAATTAAGCTTCATATGGTATATGACTGATCGCCATCTACAATAGCGATCTAAAGCTTTTGCGATCTCAGAAATCAAGCAATCAGTTTTCGCCAAGTTTGTCCCAAAATTATTCAGGTATAAGTAGATACACCAGGGTTTCCTAGGCATCTTACCCCCGTGTTGGTTCATTTCGTCATTCGACAAGTATCTGGAATGTGGAATGTCTAATGGTAAAATTGAGGTTATGTTTATACCAATTTAATTCAATATGATATATCTTATACTGAATCTTTTAGGATTGAATAAATGAGTTTTACAGTGGTTATTGAAAAAATTGAATTGTTGTATTTTGTGACTGACTATGAGAAATCTCAGGCGAAAGTTGACCACGCGATATGGATTCCTTTTTCCCTACAATTTCAATGTATTTATTGCCACTTACCTTTTGCATCAAAACTCAGATCAGCAATTCAAACCCACAACGACCTCGATTAATATATAGTCACAAATATTTTTTTTTAATATAACTCACTTCCAAGCAGTCCGTGTGAAAATAGACTGATAAAACACAACACAATCTAACAATACAACAAGTAGGTAATGCGAATGCGACCGTGTGCAGGGTGCGCAGATGCATATTTTGAAAATAAATGAGCTTCGGTTGACATTCAACTCACTTTTCACTACTTTGTGAGTCCCAAATGTGAACCGTTTAGTGAATGGCATATACTGCCCTGAGACGAAAAAATGTGAATCAACGAAAAATCAATTTGTGATTCAGATTTGGACATCTTTGGTACATTGAATAGCATCACAGATCCACGTCTATTTGTGCATCGTTATAGCAAAAAAGTGATGATAGATAACTCGTTTGATCGAATTCCATTTCCCTTTACGGTAACAGAGATGTATAGATGAACCTCACATTCCAATAGACTAAGAGGCAAGAAAGTGACATCGCATAGATGTTTGTGTTAACTGGGTTGGATCTATTGCAGATCTCAGGTGTTCCTGTATTCACCTCGTGGGTTTGAATATCGTTTCAATAAAGTGCTTCTTCAAGATTTTTCCAGAGCGAACCGTGGTACCTCTCAGGTAAGGCAGCAAAGCGGTTCCCGCTGGAGTCACTTCCTTTGTTTGAGGGGGTGTGAATTTCCAGTTGTTCTAGGTTGTGTTGCTCGTTCTATCTCCCTGTTCTGGTATCCAAGAATAATAATGGTTTTTATCGATAGGTAACAGAGAAAAGTAGTTTTCAGGAGCTCATGCACAGATATACTATCAAAAGGCAGGATTCAATTTCCAACTGAACCACAAGTGGCTCAGCGGGAACTTGCTTTTCCATCAAAACAAAAAAGGCATGCGCACGCCTATTAAGAACATATCATAGGCCTACGCATTCAAATGAAAATCCAATTCAGTGGCAGAAGGCTACATTAAAAATTCGGTTCAGAATAAAATCAGCATATTCAATACAATATTGAACTCCATTGAGACTGGCAATAATGAAATAAATATAAACACTCCTTTTCCAGATCAGCGGGACTTGAAATGAACTTTTTAAACTGCACAATAAATAAAATGTTAATATTTTCTAGGAATCATTATGTTCAATAGAATGTTTATAGTTTTTCTATATCAATAGTTATACCAGAGGTAATATCATTAGTTACAATTCTGTAGAATTTTTTCAAAAAATAACTGTTATTATGATGAGTACAAACATAAATATAATATGTCTTCATTTATGGAGTGTACAACAAATGAATAATATACTATTATTTTCAGAATGTGCCTTGTGTTTTCGTCGAAAGAACCTAAAAGTACATGCACCGAATATTCATAATATGAAAAAATACGGAATATCCTGAAATTTGGGAAAGATTCAGGAAAATATCACTGTTCAAAATTATATTTCTCGAACCAGTTTGTATTCAGACCACATGTTCGGTAAAGTTCGAATGTATCAATACTGAATTCGAATGAATGCATTATTTATCTCTTTTGAATTCACATCGTTTGGGTGGGTATCAAAAATTTTACCATACAATCTGAATATGTCATCTATATATTATCATTCTCAATGGAAATTTTGCAATTCAGAGCACTAACTTGGCAACAACTAGCATGAAAATTCATTCCTGGTTGCCTATATGACGTTGCTGAAATATATCAGGAAATGAGTTTAGAGAAATCGACATTTATCTAACTGAAAAAGAATGGGTCGACTAATATTCGTGAATGCCATAACCTGAAGTACTTGCAGATGCAAAATAGAGTCACACCTGAGATATGGGATCTGCTACTGGGAAAACTCTGATAAAGCATCATTCAATATTATATTTAAGCTCCAAAAAAGAGCTGTCCGGTATGTTTGTAGGGCTGGCTTCAGAGATTCATGTCGTCCACTATTCAAATCACATAGAATAATGCATATTCATACTAGAGACGGTGTGTTTGATGTTTAAAAAGCATAAGTTAGAAACACCATAAGGAACCCTAGTTACCTGACTAGACAGATGGATAATTTGGATCTTCCCAAGGCCAACACTACACAAGTTAAAAATTCACTGATTTATAACTCAAAAAAAAGTTTTCAATCATTTACCCCAGAATATCAAAAATCTAAATCCAGAAATAAAAATTAGGAAATGTGTCAAAGAGTTACTGTTTGATAAGGCATACTACACTTTGGGTGAGTTTTTTAACGATTCGATTTAAATGTTAAACTGATGATTTGTCTTTGTTGTCTTGTATTTAACCTTATAGTTTTGTATAGTAGGCTGATGAGCGCCTTGGACGCATGTTTTTACTTTTTGTTATACTTGTTTTTACTTTTTTGCGGTTTATTTGTTTATACACATTTATCTCATCTCATCTCATTCGTCTTTTGTACCTTCATTAGCTTAATGATTATTTATGACACTTTGTCGATAAGAAGTTATTCTTAGACAATAAAGTATCTATCTAGTAATTTATGTACCCTGAGGACGACTATCTTACAAAGACGAGGGCTTCTGGCCCGAGGAATTGTAAGTTGCCTGAGGGCATATGCGTTCATTCAAACCAATACCAACATTCATGTTACACTAGTTCGTTATTCCTTTCAATTGAAATGCAGAAAAATATATCTTGTTTTTATAGCCTGTGCGGATCCCAAAGTGAAATTTATGTCCGCATGGGCACAATATGTTGTTATGCAGTAAAAACACAATAATGAACTATTTTGACAAAATAACCATTTCAGGTCTGTATAACGTTTTAAAGCCTCCCTACAAACGTTTTGAAGAAGTACTGTTTGGACGTCATTATTTTGTGGTGGATGAATATTTGAATTAATTTTTTTTTTTCAGATTATGTGGAAGGTTACAAACCCAGAAAACTGTGAAACAAGTCTTCGAAAACTGTTTTATACCACATAAACGACGTTTCGAGAACGATTTCAACAACAGTAGGAAATGTTGTATAATTCACTCTTGAGAATACAAGGTTTTTGTTTGAATCAGGTCGATGACTTGAGATTTCAAATGCGGTCAGGTGCAGATCAGAACAAACATAATAACAAAGTGACGACTGATTCTAGATCGGTTATGTGGAAAGTATTGTTTGGGAAATCTTCTCATACCTCCAAGAATTGAGAAAGCAGTATTCGAAATATCACGTATCTGTGTCAAAAATGTTTTTCCAAACAAAATTTTGCCTTCAATGGTGTCATTCTGCCTCCACAGAACCCACGCGCCCAAAAATCGAGTAGGTAATGGAAAATAAATCGAACATTTATGAAATTATTGATTTTTTTAACGAAATCGATCACTAGCAACATGGAATAGATGATAACACAGTTACAGCAACATGGCAAAATATTGAAATTCTCTAATTTTCCCCACGTCCACCATGTATGAATTTTGTATATATTTTCAAATTAGTCTCTTATAACAACCACTGTCAACGTTTTCGGGTTGATATTCGTATACATATTCAAAGATATAGGCCTAATCTATCTAGTTATTCTAGTTGGAACGTTTCTGAAACATAATCTCCATCTTTGAAATATCCGAAAATGTAGGACCTTCTTGGAACGGCAGTATAAGTGAAATAAATAACTACTGAACAACTGACTCAAACAATATATTCAAAATGTTAACATAACTTTGATTCACGTGGGATCAATAATTAATTTTTAACACAAAACTTCTTCATCTTAGCTGTTTCAATAGAACAATGAGGTAGGTACATTGTATGGCTTTAATTGCATTGCCTAGCCCGATGAAACAATGACTCCAGTGTGTTACAGTTGCAGTTATTATCACACAATAAATCAGGTCTCCTACGGAATGTCAAATTCTAAGCAGTGGCAGCTACATTCACTCGTTTAAGGTGGCTATATACTGGTGTGTTTACTCCATATAAGAGGTTGTCAGCAAATCAGACGACCGATATGGCCAACTTGATGAAAAATTTGATGACGTAGGCGCGTAGTAGTACTGCAAAAAATCCGCCAGGTACCGGCACTCTTACAGTGGAGATGACAGTCCTGTGTTGCCAAGTGGCCATGTCGTTGCGAATTCTGGTCCAGATCAGTAGAAACACAATGCAAATTTATTCCAACTGAGAAATTATTTTCAAACTTTATGGAATGAATAACGCATAGAGTTAAACACAAATTTGGCGCGTTTTGGTGTTTTCAATAACCTCACATATCCAGTCCCAATAAATTCTCTATCCTTTCACAAAAACATCAGAATTGGCAACAGCGTGTTCCATGGATCGAGTGATCACGAAAATTAATAGAAATTTTTGATAACCAGCGCTCCCTCATGGCCACTGATGAACTACCACGCCTTGTCCACAGGTTTGTCTGAAACAATATCGCAACATTAGAAACACCAGTATATAGACATCTTACACTCGTTCAATCAATATGTAGTGTATAACTCGCATGGAATGATAATTTTCCCCCATTTGAGAAATGACCATCATTCCTGGCTCGTTGAACACTATGCTATTTCAAGAGTGAAAGCAATTATTGAAACGTCGTAAGTGATAGACATTTCTAGAGTTCTTTATTGTATCATATGCATAAAATACTACAGAATTTTGAAAGTAATGCAGTTTTCTATTCGACCTTGTGCGACTTGTAACTTTCGTCTGTATACAATTTTGATTGTGAAATGAAAGGACCACACTGTATGGAAAAAGAACTTTTTGTAACCAGTTACAGAGATCATTGAAACTGACAGTTCATATTACAGAATAGATAAAATGGAATGATTTGTACTTGTGAGGAATTCGATGCTCATTTTTGTCACAACCACCTGGAGTCAACTATACAAGGTACATGAAACATATTTCAGACTTCTGTCTGATATCATCCCTATACTGTCCCGCATGGGGTTGATTTTATAAAGGGTGCAGCATTGTCTATCAAATTAGTGTGCATGCCCCATGCAAACACAACTACCAGGAGCGGATTCATCTAACAGATTGTCTCCTGCTGACTTCACTCCACGTCAGCGTCATCTGGCATCAGCTACGTCTAATTACAAACCGGGTCTAATTACTAATGTAAACGACTCCTCTATTTCCCTCCACTTCCTTCCTTTCTTTACAGGGTGTGGCAGAATACTTGCAGCTGAAGTTCACAATCCGCTTGCAAGTCAATAGAAGACAATGGACTTATAATCTAACTAATTTTCAATTTTTTTTTTGTGAAATAACTGAATGTGAAAGTACCTATGGAAGATTGATAATTTCACATTTGTTCATTGAGAACAAAGAAACTACGCAACATGTTATTTGTACTGACATTTTAGTATCTGAACTGATTATTCTTGGGTAAATTTTGAAAAAACCTCATGGACATAATATGAGCAAAGATTTGCTGGGAAAAAAAATAACTCCAATTTTTTTCAACAACAGGTTTCAATACAGTTAATAATATAAGCAGTGGAAGACCGAACCATAAACCATTACCACTCAGGACCAAAAATCAGAATTTTTAACTCACAAGCTGTTGAGAAGCAAAAAAAAAATTTTATGATAACTATGGTGTAACACCAAATACTTCAATGAGAAACAGTTTCCCTACTCTGTGCATGATGGGTTATTTTCTTGTGTGAAACTTTTTTTTTATTTTCACTAGTAGGGTCTGTTCGGTGACATTGTGAATCAGTTACTCAGTTCTTCATTGTAAAGAGACAATCTAGATTTCCTTTGAAAATCAAAGAAATTACAAGTGGTTAAACATTTATTCATTGTCCTATTCATTTTGTTCAAACATTTTGGAAGTATGGGTATTTTCTACATATCCGCATTATGAAATGTTTTTTCCGCAAATATTTTTGTCTTGATAGTTGGGTCTGTTTCAAATACAGGGTTTGGAAGTTGCATCTATTCGAATTATAGTGCAGTCATAGATACTGAATCGCAATAGTTATACTTTCATATTGTGAAAAGAATATAATGCATTGTGAACAGAATACGAACCAATGTAAACAGAATATGAACCAAACAGATGATTTTCTTTTTTCTAACGAAAAATGCTGCATTTCTAGCTGCACAATTTCAAGACAATTCTGTGATTTTTCCACAGATCCTGCATAGAAAAATGTTGGTTGATAATATCACTCTGTATTTTATGAGTTGATCGGAACCGAGTATGATCGTACGGATTGTTCAATTTCCAACATAAAAAAAAGTCCATTCTCAAAGATACAAGGACATTTTGTTGTGAAACTTTACCGAAATTTTTCCTTTATAACACCTAAGATTTGTCCTTCTTGATCATAACACCACACATGCTCTCATTTACTTGTTTGTAATCAGATAAATATTATTTTATTCCAATTAATAATCAGGAAAAACATTATTTTCCCAAAAAATCCAACCTTCTTCACTTCACAATGAGGGCGGCAACATTGCAAATAAATCAGTTTTGACTGTGATCAAGTTGTGAGATCCCAAAGAAATGGTGACGGTTTGAAGAGGGGTTAATTTTTTGATACAATAATTTTTTGTTCTGCTTAATGATAATTCAATTCACTAATAAAAAGAATGAAGAATTATGTGTGTTTTTCAAGACGGAAATTCAATGTGAAGAAAAGGTGAAGTTTCACAACAAAATGGACCTGTATCTCCGAAAATTTCATTCGGATTTCTTGTAAAGAAGACCAAATTACGTAAGTTACACAAAAGTTATTTTTGAAATTCAGATGCTCATTGCGGCCGAAGTTTCACCGAATATATCAACACATAACTCAGTGCATCTTTTTGGAAATGAAAATACAATTAAAAATTATATGTTCAACCCAATGGAAGAAAGTTATAGAGAAAACGTAAAAACATTATTCAGACAGAAAAAATATCATAAGTGAAACACTTACGAAATCCCACGATGAAATAATGTGCCATCAGACTTCATATATGTTCAGCAACTCGAAACCATTTCCAATGTCACGTATGGAACTATATCCCGATAAAGTTTAGTTAATCTTCGTTTCCAAAGCGGAGCACGTTCTGTCTTCCTAACACTTCCTGGGAGATATCCTTAATTTCTCTAATGAAAAGTCACTTTTGGTAGTAAAGATGAAGCCAAAAAAAGTGAGACAGTTTTCATGTAAACGTGTGCAACAGAGAAAAAACTCAGTTGTTTCAAATTTGTGTGAGCTATTCGCATTCCAACTGATGGCTTTCATTTAGCCTACCATAATGCTTGAAGATGGCAATCAATTCAGATAGAAAAGTAGATTATACGGAGAGACAATAGAGGTTCACAAACATAAAGACAATTCCAACCGAGCGGAAGGAGGTATGTATGAACATCAAAAAAGTCTGGTTACCTGCACGAAAGAATACACTTCTCAAACCAGCTAAAAAAACAAGCCACGCCCATCTCTGAAAAACAGAACGTCCGACACGAGAGCCGATATTAAGCGGACCAAAACTTGAACGAAGTAGTATGTACTGTGAGAACGAGAACATTGCCTCCGTTACCTCATATACTTTGATAATGTCCACCACAGCTGTAGGCGAAACGTCGGGAACCAAAAGATGTGAGCCACGGCAAACAAACCTAGATAACACCACAGAGTCAGTGAAATAAGTAGCTTTCAAAATTTGAAAATGATTGATCAGAAGAAAATCCAAAAATGTCTTCCAATATTCGTGTAAAAAAATCAAAAATGAAGTAAGGCAATCGAATGAAAACAAAAAGGAAGATTTTGGCTGGATAATGAAATTTAATTGTACTCATCTGAAAATGATATCATTAGTTAATTATCATATATTATTTTAATATATTATATTAGTAGAGATTGGAAGTTCGAACTTATAACACACAGCATCAAAGAGAATTGTTAACCAAATTCAAGCAAACGGAATATATCCAGGATAACGAAGGTATCGATTTCAAGAACTCTTCTTATCATTACGGTCTGTTATAAATTGGTTTCATCTACACCCGTACTCTAATAATACACTTATATGCCCACAACCCGTTTTTTAATGAAATCCATTACGATACAGATTTTCAACCAATAGAAACCCATAATTTTTCAATCAAGTATGATGTGCAAGCTTTGCATTTTGACGTTTGTCAAGTCAAAATCAGTAGGTATTGAATTTTTGAAGAATTTAGTCAATTTTCGATAATCGTATGAAAATGTCTTATAGCAGTGATATAGAAGAATTACCAGCGATTCCTCCACAGATGTCTTAGACAAGAAAAAAATACAATCGAAAGGATTATATTTTTCATTTGACAAATGCAACACATATGTTTCTATTGCACCCTAATTATATGAGTTCTCATGTCCGAGTGGTCAATGGTGCGGGCAGTGATCAATCACGTCCGGGTTCAAATCCTGACCTCAGCAGATTTTTTTTCATTATCTTTCTTTTCATTCCTTATTGTTGTATTTTCCGTGGTTATATCATTAATTATAATTTTGTAGAATTTTTCAAAGAAATACGATTGATTACCTACTATTATTGTGTTCAAAATAAATACCTAATAATATTATATTTTTAGTTCTTCATTATTTATTGGGTGTAGATGAAATAGCGTATGCAACTCTCATGTAAAGGTTATTAATACACTCGCATAAACCATACGAATCTCACCTTCGGCTCGTTTCGTATCCCGGTTTATGCTCATGTATTAATAACCATCATTACACGATCGTTGCATAATATACTATTATATACTCTATTTCAGGCGGTAATTATACTCTTTATGGATATTAATATTATTTGTGGATATTAACACAATCGGACAATTGTTTTAAGAACTAGAATTTCTGGAAATATCTCAGTTGAACAGTACCCATCTCATTCCTATTGGGACAGTAATATTGCCCGTCTTTCAAACGTATCATCTAGTATACTCGGATTACAATGTCCGTATGTTTTTTCTAGTTATCAAACAAGGCACGTATGTTACCAATTATGATGGGGCAATTATTCAATATATATTTACATTGTTCAAGTTTTTCTTTCCTTTCCAAGTTTTTTGCATTTCAAAACGTATCATTGACTTCATTTCATTGAGTGGTTCTCACCACTCAAACATAACAAATTGATGAATTGAATTATATTGCAACAAACTTGAAACTGGCGGTTACCTGATGAAATGAAAATCCAAATAAATTCCACAAATATGCCTCAACTTAAGATAAATTATACTGACATTATTTGATTGTGGCTACTTTGAATGAGTATAAAATCAGAATACACAAAAATCATATCATACAAAAGAAATCAAAAATTTGAAAAAAATTGCGAAAATTAGGATAGGAGATATTTGTATTTGAGAATAACTTCTGATTCTGAACAATTTTTCCAAATAACATTTCATTGTATATAAGAGTGACTTCATTCTTGGACGAATTTGATATTTTTGACCTCCCCTGTATGCTGATTAACTCAAAGCCATTCTGAGTATACATTCACTGAGGTTATCGAACTTTTGGTTATATTCAAATTCTTATTGGCAAGTTTCAAAAGACATTCAATTTCTTGCATACTTGAGGGACCACACTGTATGACAATCACCTCAAATCATTGGAATACTGCGGATGTACTCTTCCGCTCCATTCCATCCATGGAACTGCATTGTTGACTATATTTTCACAAGCACGCTGTTTCATTTCATTTACGTGAATCAAATCATTAATCGTCGAATTATCACATCTGGTATGAAATTGACAATTAAACCAATGGACTGTTCGATTCCGTTGAATATCAAATGAATGATTAAATTGTAATGATCTATTCATTGAAACATATCAACTTCAGAAAATAATCAGTATTGGATATAGTATCCGTGCATGTTTTATTGGAGATTCGATTCAGGTTTCATTTGCATGTTCATCACAAAAACGTTAATAGGTAGTATATTTCGTATTTGCTCTGTTCGTTGATTTCAAGCGAGCATTCGATTCTGTTTCACATAATTTGTGCTATGGCAGAAATTGTTCTCTCTTGGAGTTAGCTCCAACATAATAATGATTATCAAAAACCAATACCGAAAAGCTTCACTCAAAGTAAGAGGTAATGATGGTCTCACAAAATCTTTTGATGTTACTACTGGGGTTTCACAGGGGGAATTCCTGAGTCCCCTCCTTTTCAATCTATTTATATCGGATCTGGACATGTTTTTCCCAGACAAAGGAGCTCGTAGAATTGATACTGATAATTAAAAATGACATATTGATGCTATCGTATGCCGATGACCTCGTAATACTTGCCGAATCTCAAATTGACCTCGCTAAAAAAACTTAATATACTTGAAAATTACACCCGTCTCAATGAGTTAACTGTTAACACTGAGAAAACTAAAATAATGTGTTTCTCTCAAGCAGGCTTGGGAATTGATGTATCCTCGAAATTTCTATTCGAAAACAAAAAAAGTGGAGATTACCTCCAAGTACTCCTACCTTGGCGTCACGTTTGTTTCTTCGACTTTCTTTAGAGAAATGACGAACAGATAAGTGGTGAAAGGTAATAGCAATAGGTGCACTACTTCCTGTTATTTCCAAGAGCAAAACAGACTCTTGGAAATGCAAAATGAAACTTTTTGATAGCCTAGTTGCAAGCGTCATGTTCAGCTGTGTTGCCGTCCGGGGTCTTAGATACGCTGAAATGTTGGAGCGTGTTCAGATGATTTTCCTTGAAAGAATTTTACTTCTGCCTATAACGTCACCTGACTATGTTGTCAGACTGGAAACTGGGAGGGTAAAATTGATTTACAATGTTTTCAAACCATGTCTCAATTGGATTACCAAAATATTGAGCATGGATGAAACCCGATTACCAAGATTATTGAAATATGTGTTAATAAGAGGTTGTGTGGCCAATATGGATTTAGAAGAGGATCCAGTACTGCAGTGGCTGCTGTTGATCTCGTCACTAAGATACAAAACAAAAGAGACGAAGGTAGAAGTTGCATATTTGTCACATTAGATCTCAAAAAAGCTTTTGACACTGAATCCGAAAATCCTGTTACAAATATTGGAAAAAACTGGTGTGAAAGGAAAAGCTTTACACTGGTTTACTGATTATTTTGAGGGACGAACACGGTTTGTAACTACAAACAATGAGCAGAGTAATCTTTCAGACATAAACTGTGGAGTGCCCCAAGAGTCAACGCTGGACCTACTATGTTCTTAATCTACATCAACTCAATCCCAATGCTACAGTTGAAAGGAAACATTCAATTGTATGCGGATGACACAAGCTTGGTATACTTCGGAAATGATGTCACAAAATTAAAGTCTGATGTTGAAAGCGACCTAACTGCAATAAAGGAGTGGTTGAACTTTCATGAACTTACACTAAATACTGACAAGCCTACCTACATGATCATATCTAACAAGGATGAATGGCAACAGAATACCTTGTCATTAGATGGGCAATAGGTCTCTACATTGACAATAAGTTATCATGGGAAAATCATAAAAATCATATATGCAAAAAAATAGCACCAGCCAATGGCATTATGGAAAGAACCTCAAATTACCTAACTCCTAAATATAGAAAAATGATATATAACAGCCTTATACATAGCCATTTGACATATTCAACAATCATTTGGAAGTGCACCTATCAATCAAAACTTCAGCCAGTGCTAACCTTGCAGAACAAAGCCATCAAAAGAATCTTTAACCTACCAAGGCTCCACCCTACTGATGATCTGTATCTACCAAATGAAATAATGGACATTGACTCTGTCTATGTGTATCAGGTATGCTTATATATACACAAATGTTATCGTGGAGAAACTAACTCGAACATACTGTTGACGTAGAACAGTGAAACTCATGGATATGGGCTACGTAACGTAAATGACCGAAGAACTGTTTTGATGAGAACTGCTATGGGACAGAGAAGTTTGGAATGCAATGGTGTTAATTTATATAACAGAATTCCTGTTGGAACTAGAAACATGCATACCAATGTATTTCAGAGGAGATTGAAGCAACTTATCCTTTCTGATTACTGTGATACTGAAGTATTTTAATTTAATATGTTATTGTAAATAACCTCAAGCATTATACAATTTTGAATGGAGAACACAGATAGCGTCTGCTCGTGCTCCTTAATATCATTATTGTCCAATTTGTATGTCTCAGAGTGCTTTGTGCATTATTATTTTTTGGAATGAATAAATAAAAAATGTCTCGAAAGACAGCTCACACTGTGACGAAAGCTTTAACCTGACACTGCAACTGAAAAGTTAGCAGGTCGAATCAAGATTTCTCGAGTCTTAATCTACCTATCCAAGTCGAAAGAACCTTTGCACAACTCCGTCTTTGTAATGAATACATTATTAAATTCACCCTGAATGGTTCCACCTATAGAATAGATTCAAGGGAGATTTGTACAATTTTTAACATGAAAGAACTGAAAACTATTGGAAATATTTTGTTTGAGTTTCCAATTTACTGTGCAATGAAACCCCAAAATTTTGACTCTCTATCCAAACTTGACAATCTTATATATTCTCAGGGGTAATATAATAAGTGGTATGATTATTACCGATAATTTTTTGGAATATTAATGAATTGCAATCCCAAAGCTGAAAATACAATGAGTCCGCAGGACGAGTTGTATTTTCTTGCATTGGGATTGCCAATGAATTGATATTCCAAAAAATTATAGGTTATTAATCATACCACGAATTATATTTAGGACGACAATATAACCCCTGTTTGAGCAAAAATTGTTGAATTGCCTGGTAATTGATTCTTTATTTCTGGCCGTATTCAAGGAAATACTCTTTTCCACTGCTTTATTTATGATACCAATCGCCATTTGTCCCTAACGATCGCTCATATTGATTAAGAAATATAACTAATCAAAACACATAGATTTGACGTTTATAATTTAAATCATTATTTTCACTTGACAGCTAGTAAAACAAAAACTAAGCAGGTTTATCACCGTGAAAATACAGCGACAAGCTATATTTTCACTGTAATTCGGATTCTATTGGCTGAATTTCAAAATTTGAAATAGACTGATTGGTTGTTAAGCAAGGAGATATATTGTCTTGATAATATTTCTGCAAAATCTGCCAAGGTCATATCCAACTATGTCTGGAACATCTTGAGACTCCGAACTTTCGTGATGAATGAATGAGTATTAGGTATCATTCTTTAATCAGTTTCTTTTTTTTTGTTGAACATTATTTTTGTTTGAATTTTTTGTATTTCTTATTTGTCTCTTATTTCTCATTCAGTACAATATTGATATATGTTAGCACCTGTATTTCCGAACCCTTGCTATAAAATGTATACAATATTTTTTTTTTAGAATAATAGTATATTCCGTAATGAGGAGGGTGAGTAGCCTGATTGAAAAATTGTGAGCACAAGGCGTTAGCCGAGTGCACGTAACTAGCCTTATCTTCGAGTTGTGTACTGTACTTTTTTTACTCCCACCATGCTGTGCGCTAATTTCTGTTGGTGTAGCACAAATTCACAAACTGTTGAACGATGCATTTTCTAAAAATATGCTTTCTAATTCAATTTCACAGACTTTTCGTAGCAAAAACTCATGAGATCGAATTTATCATATGCCATAATTTTACAAAAAAAAACAGAAGCGGCCGCCATTATATACGTGCATTAAAAATGAGCCATAACCTAACAGCTGTCAAATACGTAATGAACGATTCAAAATAGTTTTGTTCCTAAGTACAGAATGGACAGTGCTTGTGTATTCAGTATTTTTTTTAATAAGGAACTCTTCCAACTGTTCAGCAACTATACAACCTGAGAGCAAAATAAAATAACCTGCATTCAGTGAATCAACTCCAATGGAAAACTTTACTTTATTAATCCAGATACTGAATAAGAAACATATGAAAAAGCAATGATGTCACACTTTTTTCATCTCTGTTGTGGACAATTCAATTCATTAATGTGGCTATGATGGACTACAGAAATCGGCTCCCAGGGCAGGCCACCAGCATTTGAAAAAAATGATAATACAAATATTTCGTAGACTCTACAGTATTGGATAATGTCAAAACTTGATACCTTAATTGAAAGAAATCAAGGGTCTTCAACAGTGAAGAAGGGCAAGGGTAAGATAGCAAGCAGAACAAAACAAATGTATCCAAGCGGTAAAAAGTCAAATGAAACTCGAACCCAGTTAATAGACTTATTGTTTCTTTCCTTATCATATACACATTCTCAATCGGTACAAACTCGTAAAAAAATCCTTTAATTTCACTGAAATTTTACAAGTTCAATCATCGAATATGAACCCCCCCACAGTAGTGGCAGAGAGATTTGAACTCCTGATGCCACAATATGTCAAATGCAAGAATCTATTATTCTAGTTTAAAACGATTTGAAAATGTTCATATGATAATACACATATAGCCTAAATGATTCGTTGTATGAGCCAATATTCCTATGAGAAGTTCAATTCTAATGGTATTGTGAAGAAGCCAGATTCCCCAAGGAAGAAAGAAGGGTGTCTCTTCAATACCTGAAACGTTGGAGATTCTTAGTTAAACTTCACTTCAGATATAGGTATATGGCCAGCTTGCACTAAGTTAAGGAAATGGATTCATATCTATGAAGGGCCATTGGATTCATTTGTCATTCAAGAGACTCGCAGAGCAGTTTTGACTACACTACACAAGCAAGCCAGAGTCGTTACACCCTACTTAGTAACTACATACCTAAGAATAAAAGCAGATACTCTAATTCCTTTCTTGCAGGTTTGAAGAACATAAAATTGGGGAAATTCTATTCCAAACAAGAGAAATGTATATCTAGACATATTATTCACTAACGTACACTGCCTAGATATATCAATAACTACTGATCCTTTCTTTTCAAGTAGTACTCACCATGAGAGCTATTCATTCGATATAATTTTGAAGCAACCGATTAATGAGAACCGCAAGTACACTGAATTCTATTATGAATTGAAAAATGCAGATTATAAAGGGCTCAACAATTATTTAGGTGCCATAATTTGGAATGATACCATGAATTTTTCTGATGTCAACTTAAAGACTCTATTTGTGCCCCTCAAGAGAACTTCCACCTTCCCAAAATGGATTAGTGCCAAACTGAGATAATTAATTACACAACACAGATTGCTCACAAAAATTTCAGATGTACTAAGAATAATCAAACTACCAAATTTTCTCTGAGTTGAGCACATCATGCAAAAAATTAACGAAGCTATGTTATGAAAATTATTTCCAAGGTGGAAATTACTGTATTAACTAAAACCCAACCTATTTTTGGTAATATGTCGAAAGTAATGTTGAACGGCGTAGATTGCACCATGAAGTACAAGAACTCAATTGTGAAAAATGGTGATCAAATAGTGGAAAATTTTGGCAATTATTTTTCAACGGTTTATAACGGCTCAAGGGATGCCATTAACTGTAAGTGAAAACAACAAATTTTTAATTGTTCTAAAAAAATTGTTCTAAAATTGTTCGTTTTCGTTAACCAGCTGACGAACGTCAACCCTCAGAAGTCGAAACTTGTGCGAGCAATGGATCAACGAGGCCTTACCTTTTAACGTGCGATTACCCAGCACGGTGGCCCGGCGAGGATTCGAACCCCGGCCTTCCGCTTGATAGGCAGATATGCTAACCACTACACTACCGAATATCTCAAACTATCCTAATTTCCCCAAAAAATGAATAGTGGTCCAGATGGAATTCCAAACATTTGCCTCAAAAACTGCTGCATTGTTTCGAATAATCAAACACTCTTTAGATTATGTTCATTATCCGCTACTATGGGAGTGTAGCTTTGTTATTCCGATTTTTAAATCTTTTTGTGATCAAAGGCGGTTATATCCAATAATTCGTTATATTATTCAGGAACACACCAACATAATAACGCATCTGGTTACACTGATCTGTTGCGATAAATTCGGATATTCCGCTTTGACTGGTTAACTACCAGTTGTTATGCTGTGGAGATGAGGACTCACAGTGTTATATTACCAGTGACTGAATTCTAGACACTCGGCAGAAACCTTTTATTTTCTTCTCAAAAATAATACAAAATTTCTTCACCTTTTGTGACTTTTACATCAACAACAACATTTTCAACTTTTTCTATTATCCGAATTTTCGGTTGTCACAAGTACGCCGTTTCCTATCTGAACTTGTTTCTGTAATCTGTGGGTGTCTCTAGAATATCGCGCTACTAACAGAATATTTCACTGTATGAACGTCATTATTTTGTTGTGGATCAATATTTGTTCCGTAGTTTTCTAGGTTTGTAACCTACTACAATCTGAAAAAATGGGAATTAATATTGGAATTTATACAAGTGTAGAAGGGCGATTTTCAATCTACCTCGGAAAGTTGCTGCTTTTATTGAGAAACAGTTCTTTCTGGATAGAACAAGTCCAATTAGTCAACAACTTCTAGTATATACTATTATTGTTTTTATAGGCGAATATGTGGTTTTGTGGATAGAGGGATGGTATTTATAGCTGTATGAAATTTGTTCGATGGGATAGTAACAGTTTCAAGGAATTGGAAAGCCTTTGTGAGTCGTCTCGTTTATTGAGGCATTGAGGGCGTTTTTCAATTTCTAATGCTTCCCGAATTATTCTGGAGTGGAGTGTTTTTGCTGTGGCAATGGTCTTCGTGTTGTTTAAGTCAATTTTGTCTCCGGTTTCTTGATGATGATTGAAGAGAGTCGAGGTCATGTCCGAATTACGCACTGCTAGTTCATGCTCGTAGGACCTGTTTGATACTCGTCGGTTCGTCTGTCCTATATATGTTCTTGGGCAGTCGTGGCAAGGAAATTTATATTATCCTTGTGATTCGTTGGGTATTGATTGCTGTAAAAACTGTCTTGATGTCGTATATTGTCAGGATTCAGCTTACCTTATCAGTGATTCCCAGAATGAAAGGAAGGAAAGCTTTCGGGCGTTCAACCGGATCTTCCGGTGGTTTGGGATGTGAGAAGCGGGTTTGTTGGGGTTGAATGGTTCTCTGGATCTGAGGGTAGGAATAATCGTTTTGAAGAAGGGCGAATGTGAGCTTTTTCAGCTCACTGGGTCTGTTGTGGTCATCTATGAGATTGATGTATCTATTGATAAGAGAATTCAGTCCACTGCTCACCTGAGCTGGATGATGGTGGGAGTCGGCATTGAGATATCTATTGGTGTGCGTGGGTTTTCGGTAGACAGCATGAGTAAAATAATCGTTGGATTTTGTGATATGGACATCTCAGAAAAAAATAGCGTTGTTCGTCTCCATTTCCGTAGTGAATCTAATATCGGGGTGAATATTGTTAAGGTGATTGAGGAAGGTGTGAAAGCTTTCGGATCCATGAGGCCAGATAGCGAAGACATCATCCACATAACGCAGTGAACATGTCGGCTTCAATACAGATGTATCAATTGCTCTAGACTCAAAATCTTCCATGTACAGGTTTGCAAGTACTGGCACCCCATAGGGGTGCCTTTTACTTGTTAGTAAAATTTGCCCTGGAACAGAAAGTATGTACTGGACATACAATGACTAATGAGTTTGAGCGTGTCTTGGAAAATTTGATGTTTCGTTTTCAGAATGCTAAGTGTATCTGCCAAAGGGATGTTTGTGAAAAGGAATACTACCTCAAAGCTTACCAGTATGTCTGTAGGCCGGAAGTTGACTGATTTGATGACTTCTATGAAATGGAATGAGTTTCGAACATATGATAAGGATTGTTCTGCAATGAGTTGGAGAATATTTGCGAGATATTCAGCTTGAGCTTGTGTTGGTGAGGCGAATGCACTTACTATGGGGCGGAGTGGAATGTTCGTCTTGTGTATTTTGGAAAGGCCATATTTTCGAAGTATACGTGAAGATTTTTCCTTGGGAATCAGATATGTCGTCAGGTCGGAATATTTGAGTTGCTGATGATAGTTTCTTGTCTTTTTTTCCAGATGGGTTGTAGGGTCTCTAGGTTATTTTTGATCGATAAATACTGAAAGTTTGTATTTGAAAAGAGAAAAAATATCTAATAATCCTCTAGGTTTATAAAGATTAATTGTTGGTTCTTCCTGCTCTCAATTGAATATACATCTTACTTAGACTTGTTCTGTCCAGAAAGAACTGTTTTTCAATAGACGCAGCAACTTTTCGGTGTAGATTGAAAATCTACCCTTTAAGACGTGTATAGATTCCAATTTAATTCTAATTTTTTCTGATAGTGGTAGGTTACAAACCCAGAAAACAACGGAACAAATACCACTGTACTATTTCTCTTCTAAGCAATGGTGAATCTCATCATCCGAGCAGCCAGCCGCACTCGATGGAGTCCTCTGAAAAATGACATATCCGGCAAATTTCCACCATCCCTATTATCGCGTGCTACGTTCGTGGTGTAAGCCGAGCGAGACAAGCTACTTTGCCATGAAATGAAGTAATATTTCTCGACGGTTATGATTCCGAGTGGGGTCTGAACGTCAGTGAGCCTGACCTGCAATTTCGCGCTATGGTCAGCATTCAGGTAATAACTGGTTCATTCGCTGAATACTAAATAACTGAAAAGCAGTTGCGGTTTGCACTGGCTCCGGAATAGGAATTCGATGCCGATCGGATGTGGGATGGCTATGCTGGAACTGAAATGAATGCGCAATAAGCAGAACTTCTGATCAAGACTTGAGTTATGATGCCTTGAAACAAGATGTCTAAAAACAAACACCCTGGTGTACCGACTCAGGCTGAATTCAGACAGATCCGAAATCCCATCGTTCGACGATCTGACAGCTTTCTGATTGGTGCAAGCGAATTTTGCAGTACTGCGCATTATTTAACTAGTGAGATTTCGACAGCCGTGACAGCCAATCGAATGGATTTCAGAAAATGCGCAGGTAACGTGGAAATGTACCGTTTACAACCTGTCACTCAACGGCTCTTTTTTAATGTTTTTATTTCCGTTTGTAACACTAGACTTTCATCCGGAGAAAATAGACTTCATCCGTTCACTTGAGAATGTACGACAAAGTTTCCTTTTCTTTTAAAATGTGCTAGTATACTGAAAGTGATAGACACAGTGTCTCGGTTCTATGGTTCAAAATACGGATCACTACGTTTTCAATCTTTCATTGATAATATTCAAGTTAAAACAAAATTACGAATGCATACGAATGATACCATTTTTTTATCACTTCAATGAATGTGATTTGAAAGCTTTCATATTGAATCATTGATAGCGAATACAAATGAAAATAAGTATGAATTCTCTGTGAGAGAGAGAGAAGAATTGAATGAATCGTCTGGTCCCATTGTCAGTGAAGACAACCATTTACCACATGAAAGGTGGGTAGAAATTGAATGTTTTTCTCATTATCCAAAATAATCTTTCAATGTTGAAATCCATGAAATCCATGAAATATTATTTAGTAGCATCTTATCATAAGCTAAATCAATTCAGTGGAGTACTTAGTTTGTTGATAATATTTCACAATGTATAATAATAATAATAATAATAATAATAATAATAATAATAATAATTGATTTATTGGTAGGATTGAGTGAGGTTATAACAAGTTTACAAAATAATAAGATAGTATACTGACCCAAAATCCTAACAAAAGGCAGAATTCAAATTCAGATCCAGCCACAAATGAGGTGACAAAATCTAAATTTGCTCTTGTATAATGCTTCAGAAGCACCCAGTCTTTCAGTTTTCAATTTCAACATGTAAAAAGGAATAACAATATCAGATAGTTTTAAATAAAGTGATTTCAACAGAAATTCGAATAAAGATTGACAACAATAACATCAAACTTACGTCAGTCTGGAACCAACACTTGACAGATTTTTGAAAATGCTAATATAACGCCCCCTACAAAAATGTAGGAAGCTATCATAATCGTCGATTGTTTTTCGCCAAGAATTTCTAAAAGATATCGAATCAGTAGATGCACCAGGCTTTTTTAGCAACTCACTTGAAACCCTGGTGTGTTTACTTATAGCTGTGAAAATTTGGGATAAAAGTGGCGAAATCTGGATTGCTTGATGTAAGGTTAATAATAATAATAATAATCTTTATTTGTAAAAAACAATCAAATACAGACATGAACAACCTGTAAAGGGTGTTTGAAACAAACGGGCGTCAACACACAAGTAAACCATTACACAAACAGTTATCAATATTTTTCTAAAAATTGTAATTATCTAGGTATAAGGAATATGCACACATATAACCATTTAGTACAAACAGGTAACGACCAATATGAACATCATTCGAGTTGTGACTCTAAATAATCATTTATGGAGTATGGCTCTAAATTTATCAATAATTTCCAAATTTCCTGCTTGAAAACATTCGGAGAAGAGATCGATTTAATTCTTACTGGCAACTTGTTGAAGAATTTTAGAGAAGTATATAAAGCATTTCTTTCTGTCACCGTCAGTCTATGCAGTGGATAATCGTAGTTTATGTTTCTGGTATTATAAATGTTTTGGGGTGAATACTCTGAAAAAACTGTTTATTTTTAGCAAAGAATAAGATGCATTCTTGAATATATACTGCACTAACTGTTAGTATTTTTGCAGAACGGAACTTACTTCTACACGATTCCCTATGCTTCATATTGTATATTATTCTTAAGATTCTTTTTTGAATAATGAATAAGTGCTCTACGCTACCACTGCTGCCATAGAACAATATACCATATCTGAAACATGATTCGAAGTTTGCATGGTACACTACTTTGAGACTAAATTGATTTAAGTATTTGGATAGTATTCTCATCGCATAGCTCACTTTACTCAATTTGTTTGCTACTTCGTTAACATGGATATTCCAATTCAGGTAACGGTCTATATTTATCCCTAAAAATTTTGTGCTAGGAGCAATTTCTATACTTTGCTCATTCAATGTAATGTAGCCAGGCACCTCGTAACCGCAATTTTTAGTTGTGAAAAGAACTACATTCGTTTTTTCTTCATTAACGAATTGTTTGTTTTCTGAGAACCAGTTATTTATTTTTTTGAAAACAAAATCAGAATGCAGTAACAGAGATGTTAACTCTTTCTCCTCAATCATGATGTTAGTATCATCAGCATAGTTAACCAATTTACAATCAGAAAGGTCTTTCAGGGTATCGAACATATCATTCAGATATACTATAAATAAAATGGGGCCAGTCATGCTACCCTGGGGCACACCCATGTTGATTTCAGATAGTTGTGATGTAATAGTTTCTTTGTCTTTTTGAATAGAGACTTTTTGTTTTCTATTGAAAAGATATGATTTGAACCACTCTAAAGGCTTGCCTCTTACTCCATATGCCTCAAGTTTGTCCAGTAAGATTTTATGATCTAGGCAATCATACGCTTTTGAAAGATCTAGAAACAGACCTATTGCTACATTTTTGTTCTCTAAAGCATTTAGTATATACTGAACAAATTGGAATACAGCTGTTGTCGTTGATTTTCCTTTTTGATATCCATGCTGGGAATTACTCAATAACTTACTCGTTACTAAGAAATTCATGAGGCGGTTACACATTGCTGTTTCAAATAATTTTGAGAAAGAAGGTAAAATGCTTATAGGTCTATAATTGCAGATTTCACTGGGATCGCCCTTCTTTTTATAAATTGGTTTCACTACTGCAATTTTCAAATTATCAGGAAAAATGCCATATTGAAAAGAATTATTTAAAATTTAAGCTAGAATTTTTGATACATATATTATAATTAATTTTATTATTTTGGTTGGTATTTGATCATCTCCACTGCTCATCTTATTCTTGAAATTTCTCACAATCTCCTCTACTTCTGTGTCAGTTATAGGTTCTATGAACATCGACTTATCATTACATATAATTCTATTCACAAACTGTATGTTTTGTTTATCAATTCTCTTCTCCAAACTTTTCACAGTATCTGTTAAAAAACTACTATACTCTTCAGCTATGTTTTCTGTTTTGCCTTCTATTTCAATACATGTCTCAGATTTACTAGAACCTTTAATATCTCTCACAATATTCCACATTGTTTTTGACTTATCATCAGAGTTTGCGATTTCATTTTGATATTTTTTAGATCTGCTTTGTAACAATTTTTTGTTATATTCTTTTTTGGTTTGTATGTATTGTTCATAATAGCGCTTATCTCTTTTACTGATTGTAAAGAGAATATCAAGACGATTCTTGCACTCTTTCACTTGGGGGTCATCAATAGGTTTGCTTTTTAGAATATTTGATTTGATTTTTTTCACAGGAAAGCATTTATTGAAGTCGTCAAGAAACATACTTACAAAAAGATTCCACTGTTCATTCACCTGGCTTTCATGTATGTGGAATATACTATCCCACACTTTCATTTTTATGTTGTTTATAAAATCATCAATATTTTTTTGTGAGAAAATTCTTCTAAACACTGAAATACTTTTAGTTTCGTTTTGCCACTGAATTTGTAGTATTTGAGTTGAGTGATCTGAAATGTGAGAGTGCAAGACCTCGCTTTTGACATTTTCTATGTTTGTTAAAAAATTATCTATGCATGATTTAGAATTTTTTGTGATACGAGTATACTCCTCTATTACGTGATATATATCAAAAGAGTGGATTAATTCTAGTAAGAGAAATTTTTCCACATTGTTGTCTAAAAAAATCTACATTGAAGTCCCCCGCAATAACAGTATTGCATGTTTCATTATTGAACACATTCAAAAGTCCTTCTAGTTTTTCAAGAAAAACTTGAAAATTTCCGGTAGGTGGCCTATATACTGATACAACTATCATTTTACTTGTACTTGTCCTGTGCTTGATTTCAATAGCTGAAAATTCAACATGATCTTCCACGGATAACGATACTGCTTCTCTCCTTTCCTTGCATTTCATTCCTTCTTTCACATATATTGCACATCCTCCATGTCTTCTTACCCCTTCTCTACAGAAGGCGGATTTGAGTTTATAGTTTTTTATAACATGCAATGATAGTTTTTCTTCATCTTTCCAGTGTTCAGTCATGCATAAAATCTGGCAATTACTGATTTTATCCAACACTGCAACTAGGCTATCAATCCCAGTTCCAATGGATTGCATATTTTGATGCACTATAGACAGTGTATTGGCTGTTTCATTTCTCTTTTGGATCGTCGATTCCATAGAGATTTTCTTCAAAAATCCTCTTCTCTTTTATCATAACGGTTATACTTATTGAAGTCGAACCGTCTGTAGGCTACTGATTTTGGCCAGGTTGCAGGCTTATATATTTCATCTTTTTGATCAAAATCAATCCCGAACATGAAACACTTGTTTTGGGATTCTTGTGTAGGAAGTTCTTTTATTACTATATCTGAATTGCGAAATTGCGGTTTTTTCTTAATGTAGGAACTAATTTGTTCACAAGTAACATGACGTTACAGATACAACCACACTTTTCGTTGGACACCAAAGTCCTCTTCAGTGACATCTTCTCCATAATTTTTCTTCATCTGCCTTGGTCTAGATTTCTTTTTATAGATGACTGTTTTGAAATCATCTTCAGATTCTTTGAGATCATTCTGCAAATCAATCAGTTCCTTCATTTTGTTCGTTTGTGCTTCTATCAACTGCTTTGTGTTTTCCGATTTTTCATGCATATCTTCATTTTCACTATTTACAGAAATGGGTGGCACCACTGTGCGTTTGCCTTTGTTTTCATGAGATACAGCTGGACGTTGTTTACTTGCTGATTCATTATACAGTTTTTTGCTCACTGGTTTTTCTGTTGATGTATTCCTTATCTCAACATTTCTTTGGACATTTACTTTTTCTTCCAGCAAAGTGTTATTTTGTCTGAGTAGTTTATTGTTGTCTAATAATATATTGTATTTTTCTTCCATTTCACATATGATTCTTTTCAGCATACTGTTTTCTCGTGACAACATTTCACTTTTGGTGACTTCCATCTGGCACCTATTTTCGCCTTGAAGGTAGCACGTTGAACATATAATTCGGGTGTCGCATATTTTGACACATTGAAGTTTGTTTCGCATTGCACACGACAAATGGAACACATTACCACATTTAACACACACTAGAGACTTGCTGCCTTTTGTTTGGCAGCATTTGAATGGTTTTTCATTAACATTTTCTTCATTTATTACACAGAGCTCTTCAGGTGAACTATCACTTTCCGCCATCTTGAATTGAGCTTTTGGAGGTTTCCGTACAACACGTAAAGATGTCGCTCACACGCTCTTGTCAGTCTTGTCTGGAGCTGAATTTGCACTAGGTGAGAATATGCAGTCGCATTTTTCCATTTTTATTTGATTGGCTAGTAAGAAGGGATCCCATCATGAAGTAGATATACCAGAAGAAAATCAGTAAAACCGTTTCAATGTTAAAACGAAATCGTTGAATGAACACGTTAAAAACATCGCACACATCAGAATTTCAAAGTGACACGACAATGTGCCAATTAACTTGACACTTGACGTGAAATTTGAAATATGGGAACATAAAACCCCTACCGAAAAAATATAGGAAACCTCTGAAAATATCGATTGTTCTTTTCGCCACAAACATCCAAACAAAATATGATCAGTGGAATCGCCAGGGTTTCTAGGGATCTTAACTTGGGTACTATGAAAACTTCTTGAGCACATTCGGGCTTCGCAAGGTTTTTTTTTTCAATTGCTATTGGAATCCATTTTCGGGTTTTTTTTTCCCTAGATAAAAAGCCTTGAAATTTTTATAATATCTGAGAAGCGGAATCGGCTATTTTGTCAGTTGCGTATCAATTTGTTCTTAGATTTCGCGGTTAAATTGAAAACTTGAGAATTGGATATACTTCCTCTTGGCGACCTTCAGGAAGCTAGTCTGCCTCCTTGTTCTAGCGTTTTTGAGGATTTGTACCGAGAATATACTTTTGGTTGTTTTTATCAAAATATATCACAGACATTTCACCATATCCAATTGTAATTCAGAAAATATCATTCGTAATTCAGAATAGTCAACTGTTATTCAGGAAATATCAATTGTAATTCAGAATAGTGATTCAAGGCATTCAGAAAATATCAATTGCAATTCAAATTAGTGAACTGTTATTCAAAAAATATCAATTGTAATTCATGTCTTGTCAATTGTAATCCAGAATTTTTCAATAATAATCCAAAAACTAGTTGATTTTTCAGGAAATTACAATTTTCAGTCAGATTTAATCAAATGTGAGACAGAAATGTTACTGGGATGTGGTGTTACTAGGACGCCTAGAAAACCTGGTGATTCCACTGATTAGAATTTGTTAAGATTTTCATGGCGGAAAAAAAACAATCGACGCTTTCCCCTTCAAATTTGATGTCGAGTGTGAAATTAATTTTTATGTCACCTCGAAATTTTGTCATTGATGTGTAACAATGTTCTTATCGTGTTCATTTATTGATTTTGTTGCTTTTAAACATTGAAATGTTTATCTAAAAAACACACCAGGGTTTCCAGACATCTTAGGAGTTACTATGTGATTGCATGTTGAAAGGTAAGGCCTCGTTAATCCATTGCTCGACTTCTGAGGGTTGACTTTCGTCAGCTGGTTAACGATACGAACAATTCCAGAACAATAATACTCGAATTCATTGGCAAAGCAAAATTGCAGAAATTGAAGAATCTCGTTTCGTCTATATGAAGAAAATCGTCACAGAAAAACTTTGAAGGTATGGGTATTGGTTAAAGGAAAGCCGATAGTTTCAATGGGTTTTGGTAAACACTTCTACCCCAATGATAGAGGTCTTCTTGTGTAATATTTGTCCATAGACCATTTGTCTCCATCGACCATACCTATAATCTGATTCACAATTGATAATTTCTGAAGAACCGTTTGCAGCCTTATTTTTATTTACATCAGAAACCGTATGAACAAACAGGGACTAGCACATAAGCGAACGGCAGCTGTTCATCGGAGAGCACTATGGGTTCGTTGTAAAAATTCATTAAAGTTAATCAGAGTTTAGTTTTGATAGGCCAAATGTTATGTTAAAGTATACCAACAACTATGGTCAAGTTTCAATGGTCACAGAGAATCACAACAAAGATACAAACAAAATTTTGTACTGCAACTGTGTATTTCAATAATTCAGGTTGTTTGATGACAAGGATAAAGATATACATAAAATGTGCATAACTGCAATAATTGACAAGGATAAACATATACATAGAATGCACATCGCTACTAAATACCATCAATGTTAACTTCTGCATGTTCCAGGTTATAAAAATCGAACATTTACAGCAGATCAAGTATCATTTTAAAAAAACATAAGTTGTTAATTTCCAGGACTGATATGGTATGATGTCAGATGATTATCATTAAGTAAATTGTGGTGTGGATTTCAATTTAGTGGGTACCCATAGATGCACAGTACTATGCATCAATATGAATAGAATAAACCTGTATAAAATGTAGGTTTCAATACCCAAATCAATAACTGACAAATATACCTCATAGATATGATCATATACCAAAAAAATTATCATCAAGTAATAATAATAACCAGTGAAAATATAGAAATTATGTCAATTCAAATGTATTATTGAAACAAGCCTGAATATCCAGCGACGGCAGATGCAGCACTTTTGTAGTTTGGTGTTTGAAGAAAATCTGTTTCCTCGGTGTGGGAATTGGTCAAATTTCCAATTAGATTGTCAGATATGGAATTCAAACTGGTCCAATCAAAGGGGAAACTATGGAACCAAAAATAATACCAGCATTGGTGAAAATTAAACCATTTCCATACTTCGGATGGAGTAACTCCAAAAACGAAAAAAAAACCCAGATACTAGACTGGCGTCTAGGTAGGACGAGGCTGGTAGGCCTATTCCTACTACCCTAAAAAAAAAAAAACTGTTGTAGAAAGTTTGTTTTACTGAACAAAACAACTACAACATCCACTGTTCTTTCTGTGTGCCACATTTTCAAATCTTACCTTCTATGAAGGGTGTTTGCCGTAGTGAACAGGTTCTTTAGCCACTTTTAAAAAGGAGCCATTTTGGATGTGCTTCCATAACCTTCCATAAACGTTCCACATCTAACTGGATCGACGATATAATAATAATAATAATAATAATATCGTCTTTATTATTTTCATAAAATATTTCACATTCGATTGATTTTACTTACAAAAATATGCAGAATCAATATGAAAATAAAGGGCGAAGTTCAACTTGGTGGCAAAATGCTACTTTGTTGTTCTTCCACTTAACCCAAAAACATCTCTGTAAACAGTACCTAATTAAGACTAATAATACAAATTGGTGAAAAATTAAATTAGCGAAAAGAAACAGATTAACAAGTTCTACAATATCATTACTAAGTTCTGCTTATTGATGAAAGTTGAATAAAAAGTTTTTGAATTGGCTTTTGAATTTATGGTATCTCTCAACCTTGAAATCTGGCGGAATCATATTGTATATTTTGCAGATTTGGTAGCTATATGATCTCCTGAAATGTTCGGTTCTGAAAGAGGGGGGAGATAATACTCCTCGACTTCGAATATTAACATTGTGAACGTCCGTGCGAAATGTAATTTTTCTGTGCAAGTAGGAGGGTATATGAGTTATTATAATTTTATGGAAGAGGTTACCAGCATGGAGAGTTCTTCTATTCTCCATATTCAGCCATCCTGCTTCGCGTAGTTTGTAAGAGATTCTTTCGCTTTTTCTTATTCCATAAATCAAACGTAAACAACAATTTTGAACTCTTTGAATTTTATGTTTATACAGGGTGGTGAGATTAGGTCCATATACACAATTCGCATAGTTGAAATTGGACAATACTAAAGTTTCACAAAGAATCATTTTCAATTTTGTTGGCAGATAATGACGAATACCATATATTACACGCAAGGATGAGTAAGCCCTTTGCAACAATTTATTGACGTGTTTTTCGAATCTGAGGTCAGAGTCGAGCAAGACGCCAAGACTTTTGACTTCATCCACCAATTCAATAGTTTCATCGTGTATTTTTATATCAATCAAGTTTCGGATGATATTTCGTTTACTCTTCGGCCCAAAAAGAATGATTTTAGATTTAGTTGGATTTATGATTAGACAATGATCAGTTGCGTTTTTTACAAATTTGTCAACTTCTTCATTCAATATGTCACAAGCATGAATGGTTCCATGAGGAAAAAAACTTAAATAAATTTGCGTATCATCAGCGTAGAGATGTACCTTGCACTGTTGAAGACTTCCAAGCAGGTTACTAGAGTACAGAGCAAAGAGCACAGGGCCCAAGATCGATCCCTGTGGGACTCCAGACTGCACCAATAGATAGTCAGATGAATCATCATCAATCACAACCTTCTGAAATCGGTTACTAAGAAAACTCCTGAATAGATCGACAGCTGCATTAGAGAGCCCTATATATTTCAACATACTTAGAAGAAGTGTGTGGTTAATGGTGTCGAAGGCTCGACTGAAGTCCAGTAAAGTGAGAATTGTGCACTGTGTTTGATCAGTTGCTCTGATAATGTCATCGACAACGTGTAGAAGAGCGGTGGTACAACTATATCCTTTTCTGAATCCTGATTGAATATGTGGCAACAAGTTGAAATTTGTGAGATGTTCAACCAGTTGTTGTTCCATAGCTCTCTCTAATATTTTAGATAGAGCTGGCAAAATACTAATGCCTCGAAGATGTTTGTATTCGACTGGATTTGATTTCTTAGGTAATACTTTCACCAACGCACTTCTCCACGCAGATGGAAAGACTCCGTCACGAAGACATGTATCTCCTCACCTTTCATGGCGACAACCACAAACAGTTATTCACAACTACTCTCAACAGGTTACAGTGTTACAGTGCACCAATACTTTTCAAAAAGTAAAAAGGACGCTCTACCATTTGATCCCTTCGGCGGGTTAGTGGCGAGGTCTCCTTTCTACTCCCCTTGGAAGTGACGTATCTGTCTCAGTCTCCCCGGAAATGTTTTCCGTGACCAATCAAAATAATCTATCACGGCTGTGACGACTGTTTGAAATTTGCCAGTGTATGAAGGTAACGATTCGTGATCGATGAAACGGTAAAACCCACCGTACATAGAGGGCAGCAAATGAAAATACTTCAGATTTGAAAACTATTGGAAACATCCTAGAGATGTCGTCAGTAGTATTATTTCGGAATTAAATTCGAAGTTGAAACATTGACTTTTACACTAATCGAAACGTGGATTGGGGTATTTATTTACAAAAAAAATACACGGTATTTTGATAAGGAATAATTTCAAAATAGATGAGTTCAAGGGCCATTGAAGTCGAATACCAAAAAAAGTATAGTACAGAAATTTCTCATGCTACACGTTGACTAATCTGATTCCTACAAATGACATTTTCTTAATTACAGTTGACTATCCAGAATCACAATTGATATTTTCTGATCGAAAGTTGACTTATCTGAATTACAATTGATGATTTCTGAATTACAATCGGAAAAAGTGTAATTGTTGTTGTTCCAATTGTTCTTCAAATTGTTCGTTTCGTTAACCAGCAAACGAACGTCAACTCTCTAAACTCGAAACTTGTGCGAGCAATGGATTAACGAGGCCCCACCTCCTAACGTTCGATTACCCAGCATGGTAGCTCAGCGGAGATTTGAACCCCGGGCTTCCGCTTCAAGGATGAACGTGTTACACACCAACATGACTGATGGTCAGATTCAACCAGAAAATAACTACTTCCCTGGCAGAAACCAAGAACGGAATTGATAATATACCTGACACTTTCTATGGAAAAACCTTTACAGAAATAATTCCTGCATAGTCTGTCGTTGAGTAGTGTATGAATGGTATATTATATAACGGGCATAAGTAGCCTATTGTAAGCACGAGTCCTTAATTTCTGGTGGTGTAGAGAAAATTTCTTCGTTATCTCTTTAAATGATCGATAAGACACTGAATGACAGCAATTAGGTAAAATAAGGTGTTGATTTCGACACAATGTACTTACTTTGAATTCAATCTTCCCAGTTCAACTTTTCTTTTCAGAAGAGGCATCTGACTGAACGTCATTATTTTGTGTTGGATTGATATTTGTTCCGTACTTTTCTGGGTTTATAACCTACCACAATCCACAATCCGAAAATATGAAAAAAATAAGAATTGATATTGGAATCTATACAAGTTGCTGACTATTTGGACTTGTTCTATCCTGAAAGAACTGTTTTTTCAATAGACGCAGCAACTTTTCGGGGTAGATTGAAAATCTGCCATAATCAGTGAATCTCTTCATTTCCGTTGGATAAATGCAAGTAGGCTCCTTTTTATTCCATTCTGCTCTGTCATAAGTAATTTAATGTTATTTCACTCAACCAACTGTGTACCAGTTGTTGATAATGCGTGTTCAGCCGATTACCAATCATCTCTTTCTCGTCTTCCCAAATTGTTTTTACGTTCAGCTGTTCTTAGTTTCAATGGCCTTGATGTTTCCCCAGTATAAACACTGTCACATACATCTAGGATACTATAACACAATTTATTGAATTCTGTTTCGCATTCAAATTAGTGTTTGACTCAATAGGGAACTAATCGTGCTTTCTGTTCTAAATATTGTTTTCACATTCAATCTATTGCCTATATATGTGTGGCATTTTTTCCGATAAACCCTGGATATAAGGAATGATCATTCTTTCTGAAGTTTGTTGAATATTGGTCTTTGCTCTATACGAATCCCTTCCAAACTTTTGGATCCTTTTGGAATCCTTGTGCTTGGTGATATTATTCATAGAGTAATAGAGACTGATAGTATATTTTTTTTCACATCGATTCGATGATTTGAAATGAAGTGTATTTAACGATTTTTGTAAGTCTTATTCATGACAATACTTGTTTCGAAATTAGAGAACTTTTTTTCAACTAGAACGTCGAGAAAAGAGAATAGATTTTTTTCGATGTCCGTGGTAAACCTTATTGTGAATTCTTTTTGAACAATATCCTAGGAAAATTATTTAAATTCATATTCTCCTTATTGCCAGAATACAAATATATCACCAACATATTTCCATCACGCATTTGAATGTTTATGACGATTATCAATACAATTTTCCTTAAAAACGTTACTGAGAATCTGGGATAGTGATGACCCCATTGTCATATTCCAAATGTTTGTGAATGAATATCTTCTCCTAGCTGGAAGTATGCCGTTTTTGGACAAACATCCAACATTTCCATAATTAGAAATCCAACTAGAATATTATCCGTACTAATCGTTACATTCTTTAATTTTTCAAGAGAATAAAGATTGTTCTTTATATAACTTTCCTTATGTTCAGCAAATGAATAAGAATTTTTAGTAGATATTCGACTAAATTTGGACTAGGTGATCCATTAGAGTGTACTATGGGTCTCAAGAGAAATGAATAATCAGTAGTAACAGACGAAGTCCATAAAAAAATGGCACGTCATTACTCTATTACGTTTAATTCTATATAGCAAATTTTTTTTCCTACGTTGATTTATTCGAGTAGTTTTCAAAATTATGAATCGTTCCGTGCTGGGTAATCGTACGTTAAAAGGTAAAGCCTCGTTGGTCCATTGCTCGCACAAGTTTCGACTTCTGAGGGTTGACGTTCGTCAGCTGGTTAACGGAACGAACAATTTTAGAACTTTTTTTTCAGTAGAAAATAATTGTATTTCGAGCATTACATCAGCACTGTGTATGTTTCTCTATCATTAATTTGAAAATATTTCATATTATAGTTTGGCTTTCCAATGGACTTCTTGCTCAATATTATTTATCTGTGATATTTAGACTCATTGGATTTCCGTTCAATACTTTGATATCTAGGAGTCATAAAGTATTCAAAGAGGTAGACGCCTAATTTTTCTCAAAAACGGAATAACGGATGCTCAAATGGTTCCAATCAATTATAATCAAGTGGAAACCTTCCTCCATTCCAATATCCAAGCAAGTCACGACCCCAAATTTATGGTGTTTCATCTATATCGAAAATATTTCATTACATGATATCAGTCTTCCCTTCAATCCTCCAAATCTTCGACAAACATCGCCGGATCTCACTTTCCCATTCGGAAATCCATCCCTGCTAAACCCTCTGGTCAAAGCAGGGATAGAAACTTGGGAAAGGGTGGAAATCTGGTCCACTAAGCCGGCCTTTTCATAATGACCGACTGCAGGATTTCATTCCTGATGGGGAATGGCAGGAGATAGGCTTCTAAACCCTGTTGCTGGGGTCATCAAAAGGGCACTTGAGAGCTCGACACAAGAGGATTAATCGAGGGGCAAGCTATACAAAGCAAAACGACATTTTCAAAACTCGACTCGAGTCGGATTCAGTGTCGCAGGATTTATAAAACCGTTGGAGTTGGTAATGCGTGAGTATTATGGGTGGCAGTCTCCGAATGTGTGATGCATTAGTTAAGCTCGGTTGAGGATAATGCATTAGACCAGAGAATTAGGGTGAAAACATGGTGGAATTTATTACTACGGAAACCCAGGGATGTCTCTTCTAAAGAAAAACCGATCTATCATCATCTAGTATTCAGATGTAGGAATTACGATCAGTGATAATCTCTCATGGTGAAAACATGTGAGATCTATCGCTAAAAGTGCTTCCCTATTTCGTGCGAAGAAATACTTCACTTCTTGTCAGCTTCTAATGATCTACATTGCTCAGATACGAACTATCTTAGAATACAGCACGTGTGGTGTTCAGCAACAAAATATACATTGCGGCTTCTCGATTCTATTCAGAAAAAGGCAATTCGTCTTGTTGGTGATTCTTCGCTCACTTCATTGGAACATCGTAGAAGGGTCGGAGACTGGCCTCTCTTCTAAAGATATTTTCACGGTCGGTGCTCTCTGAATTGTTATCAATCGTTCCACCCTTGGCAATATCTACACGTGTGACTCGACGAGTACAGAATTCCCACCCCTTTGTTGTGAATTTGGAGATCTGTCGAACCTCTCTTGCTCAGGGATCTTCTTTCAATAGAACAGCTGAGCTTTGGAACTCCTTGTCGAAGGAGGTTTTTCCTGAGGCTTACAAACTTCATAAGTTCAAAGTGAATGTTAATTCGTAATTTCAGTCCCTCGATTCACACGGTGTTCTTTGAACTTTACAGGGCTTCCTTTTCGTGTGTTTCCCCATATAAAAAAGAAGCAGCTCAATTCGCCGCGTCACTCGCCGCGCATATTGCCATGTATTTATAAACTCCTCAGCAAAACAGAGTGAAGTAGTTCATCTCGCCATTGTGAAATCATCGACTTAGAGCAGTTCCGAAAAATGTTCACCCACAACCATAATTACACACGCATGAGATCGATAACTTGTGAAGTTCTACTGAAATTAAGAGAATGGGAAGACGCGTGACCTTAGGAGAACCAATCGCAGCGCTAGTATCAGGCACTTGCATCTCTAACATCAAATGATTTTGTCACGAAAGACGGCGAGCTGTTTGGAACGATGCGTAGCTAGCTGAACGGCTCCAATATGTTTTATTACTAAGAATTTCTTATGGCACTGCTGCACTATGTTTCTACCCTGAGGTAGAATTCATTATACATGGTCTGCGAAACATCTCAATGTGCTTAGGAATTTGTTGTATAACTGATGATAATTATATTCTCTATAAAAGAACAGTTATCAACGAATCCGATTTCTTAGTTTCATTCCATTTATCGTCGACCGGAATCAAAATAGTGTGATAATGCCAGATGCCAAAATATAATCATGGATATCATGATGAATCTGGAAAGTTGAGGCTGAGGATCTGATAGAATTTCCTGTACACTTTTCAAAATATGCGCTCGCTAAAAAACACTAGTACTTGCGAGTTATTCAACCTCTTTCATAACTTAGAACCTCAACTTCTAGTGAAACAAATAGTCAGGGGGAAACACAGTCGGCATTTTGAGGCTCAAAAGCGGTGAAACTTGAGGAAGCTCTCTCTTCTGTTACTCACAGATACAGAATGGAGGACTTTAAAATTAAGTGAGGAAGGTATAAAATGAAGGGGTTTGACAATGAGCCAGATAAAGAAAGCAAAACTGTAACTTTTCAAAAAAGGGTCGTATGATCTTATTCATCTCAGAAGGGATTTGTTATATAGATACTTCTCAATAAAATATGGATGAAATGGTGAAGATGTTGGCGTTGCAATTATTTAACATGTCATGATCAAGAGGTCATGAGTTCGATCCCTCAATGGAGCCCAATTTTCTTCTCTTGAGAATTTTTCTCTGCCGCATTGGGGAATGACTCTGAGATGTTTCGTGGTTGACGGATCTGCGAGCAGCATTTTTGCAGCTCCTGAGGTGAACGGCGTTGAGAGTTTGTAACAGGGCAAACTTTCTGAAAGAGTTCGATTGGCGTCGATGGCTTTTGGTGTGGAATTACCATGAATAACATGTCTCACTGATACTACTATATATAGAATATCATTGCTGTAGATGCGATAAGATTACTATGGGGCTTATGTGCTGAACAGCCACTTTGTAGGTCTATTGTGTGTGCCCTCATGTATGCTAGAGTTTAGACCCGTCCTTGTAACTAGACTCCATAGGCCAGATCTTGAATTCTTAATATATTGAGAGGGTTGAGGTTTTTTTCCCCTAACGTTGCAAACCTTAGGCTTGACAGACCTTCACAGTGGCACTGTATGTGTGCTCATTCTCTTTGCAGAACCTGCATAAGGTTGTGTCTGCCAGTCTGATGTTGTTCATCTGTTTGTTGAGTCTACAATGTCATGTCTAGCCCAACCGGAATTCTAGCTGATCGCCTATTCTGAATTAGTAGATACTCCGTGAAATTTGGCGATGGCTCTTCAATGAACTCATTGGCCTGTCTCATATCCGGCGCCTGGCTTTACCATTTTTGAGACTTTTTTCCTTCCAGGAGCTGTTACAAGATTTTCGCAGCGCTTTTGCTGTACCAAGAAAGGCCATTGGGGGAGCATCGTGCTTCTTCTCGTACTAGTGAATCATCCTCTTCGTTGCCCTTGTAACCTGTGTGGCCTGGTACCCAGGCTAGAGACAGTCTGTTTTGACTGCCTAGCTCTTGTAGCTTTTCTAGGCAATTCCAAACCAATTTGGAATCAACCCGCTTGGAGCTGATTGCTTTTACAGCTGCTTGGCTATCAGAGTATATTGCAATGGTCTTTTCCTTAAACTCTTGTCGTAATAATAATAATAATAATAATAATAATAATAATAATAATGATGATGATAGGTCTTTATTCATCACAATAAGAAATACAAATGAAACAATGTAACATAGAAATGATGAATAGGCGGAGTTCAGCTATGAGAGCTGCTTTCAAACCCAACCTGAATTGGTGTTTTTAAAGTTTTCTTTTATATTGTTCGGATATCAAAATTCAGTATAACTACAAATGAACATAAAAAGTCGAGAAAAAACACATATGTGAGAAATTGCCAAAATTGTTTGCATATGTCGTGCCGTAATATCACTGTCGTGTGAGAAACATGTCTTTTAATCTTTTCTTGAAGTTTCTCAATGAACTTTCTTTGAACTCTGTAGGGATGGTGTTATACAACTTTGCCGCATTGTATGAGAAACTTCGAGTATACATTGTTGTGGAATGTCTGGGAATGAGTAAAACGCGCCTATTACGAGAAGTGCCTCTGTTTGATAGTGCAACCAGCCTTTCACGTGAGTAAGGCGGAGATCCCGAAATAAGAATTTTGTGCGTGAAAGTGAGCAAATGGATTTCTCTCAGATACTTGAGTGAAAGCCAGCCAGAATCTCGAAAAGACGGACTTATGTGATCATACTTTCTGATACCGTAGGAAAATCTAATACAACTATTTTGTATCCTTTGGAGTCGCGTTACATCTGATTGTTGTAAGGTGGGTCCGTAGATACAATCGCAGTACGCTAATCTTGAAAATATCAGTGTTTCACATAGACTCAACTTCAGACTTTTTGATAACATGTGTCTACTTGGATAAAGTTGCCTTAATACATTGAAAGACATCTTACACAGATGGCTTACATGCTTCGTGAATCTCAAGTCTGTATCCAACCACAAGCCCAAATTTTTACATTCATTCACAAAAGAAATAATGTTATTGTTGACACGGATTGACAATGATTCACACACACTATCTCTTTTACTTCTGGGACCGAATAACATGAGCTGGGATTTCTTTGGATTGATAGTTAAGTTATGAGCGCAAGATACGTCGTATAGAGTTTGAAGGTTTCTGTTGATATTTTCATTAGCGAGTGTAATATCTTTGAAGCTGAATGAACTATACAATTGGGTATCATCTGCATAGTGGTGTATTTTACCATAACTAATAAATTCATGAAAATCACTAATGTAAATTGCAAAAAGGAGCGGTCCTAGGACTGAACCTTGTGGTACACCATATTTTTTAGAAATTGTTGTTGAATGGTTACCATCCAGGTGGGTCGATTGGGTCCGTTCGGAGAGATAACTATTCAAAAGTGACACTACATTATGAGTGAAACCAAAACACTTGAGTTTTATGCCCAATATAGAGGGATCCAAAGTATCGAATGCTTTGCTGTACTTATAATAACATAATATAATAATAATAACTCTTCTATGCAGTAGCGTATTCCTTACTGTAAGGAAATGTTATTTCACTGGCTTAACCAGCCCTGGAGGAGTCCGAGGAATGGAAATTTCATCATCACCTATTATTTCAGTTCCGAGAACAGCAGCAATTGAATGTATAAACGTCAAATTTGGCAATTAAGCCTTAATACGTTTCCACAGTAAACCAAGTAATTTGATTAATGATTTCAAAGCACCATTCCTTTTTTAATCAAATTCTCAATTTTTTTCATAATTAATTATTATCTATCGAATTCCACAGTCGTCCAGGAATTTTCAGCATTTCCTACCTGGTAAACAATGTACTATGCATTCATTATTCACTGAAATGTATGATGTCATTCTAATGTAGGTTGAGTCAGTGTTTTGCTGCTTCATCAACAATCGTACGGTTATTCTGTTTGTAATGTAATTACATTCATGGGGTCTCTCATCTCGAGAATCTATGATACAAATATAAAAAAAGGTGATAATATTGAAAACAAATCTTCAACTTTGAGACTGGAGAATTAACATTTATGAATCTAAATATTTGAAAGAGCAAAATTGAGGTACTTTCGGTCCCTCGGCTCACAACTTATCTACCCAACGAACAGTTGTTGCAGATATATCATAAACTGTTTCAGATCGCTACTAACTATTTTCAGTCGATGAACAATTTAAGCACGCTAAAATTGAATTGATTGAAATGATAAATTTTTCATCTAATTATCAAAGCAATTGGAGTAGCAATGTTCAAAAATTCGAATTCAGTATATTTTTGAAACCTCAGTTTGAAATCGGATTTTTGATCATTCATTCTAATAATTCGTTATGAATAACCGAGTTCTTCATAGTCTTCATGTACTTTTGGAGTGCGTGAAGCCATAAATTCTGATTCGAAAAATTTGTTTATCTACACCCGTACTCTAATAATACGCTTATATGCCCACAACCCGTTTTATAATGAAATCCATTACGATACAGATTTTCATTACGATACAGATTCTCAACCAATAGAAACACATTATTTTTCAATCAAGCATGATGTGCAAGCTTTGCATTTTGACGTTTGTCAAGTCAAAATCAGTGGGTATTGAATTTTTGAAGAATTTAGTCAATTTTCGATAATTGTATGAAAATGTCTTATGGCAGGGATATAGAAGAATTACCAGCGACCCTCCACAGATGTCTTAGACGAGAAAAAAATACAATTGAAAGGATCATATTTTTCATTTGACAAATGGAACACATATGTTTTTATTTCCAACTAAACTATATGGGCTGTCATGTCCGAGTGGTCAAAGGCGCCGGCAGTGGAAAATTACGTCCAGGTTCAAATCCTGACCTCGGCAGAGTTTTTTTTTCATTTTTTTCTTCTTTTCATTTCTCATTCTTGTATTTTCCGTGGTTATACCATTAATTATAATTTTGTAGAATTTTTCAAAGAAATACGATTGATTACCTACTATTATTGTGTTCAATATAAATAACTAGTAATATAATATTTTTAGTTCTTCATTATTTATTGGGTGTAGATAAAATAGCGTATGCAACTTTCATGTAATGGTTATTAATACACTCGCATAAACCATACGAAACTCACCTTCGGCTCGTTTCGTATCCCGGTTTATGCTCATGTATTAATAACCATCATTACACGATCGTTGCATAATATACTATTATTGCAGAAACGAAAAATCGTCAATTTGGATTCACAGCGATGGAAGGAGATATATCCAGTTTTATAACTATGAACTGATCGAAAATGGGTCGAATCAATATACTTTTCCAGCATTTTCTAGAGTTGTTTTGACAGATGAAAAACTTTCACCAAAAAATCGTGAAAATTTAGGGGGGTATTTGAGGAAATATCCTGGGGTCAGTAAATCGAATTCTCCTACGGTGTCATTGAAGAATTTATGAAATGACATTGTTGATTGAACTGAGGAATAGTCGTAATTATAATCTTGTGAGAATACGAGAACATCAAAGTCATTCCTTTTTCAACTAGCCCCTGATTATTTCTGATTGAATTTCGTTGCTTTTTGAGTTCATGGCAAGTCTTGAATTGAAAGAGCACATTCTGAAATATTAATTCTCATTCCATGATGTTAGCTTCAATATTGCGAATTTCTGCGATGCCGACCTGTACTCTAGCTTCCATCCCAGTTCCCATTTCGAGAACCAATTATATTCCGAGACTATAATCACTTCAGCTACATTCCAAGTTCTTTCTTTCATTATTAAATACGCCGACAATGCCGGCATATCTATTATTCTTTCATTAAACTCAGCACTCGGGAATTCAGCCCACAATTCCATCCTGAAACCGCACATGCTGGCTCAAATATCCGCGAGAATTTATTGGATCCAAGATCCGAGCTAGTGAAAACGGGCTGGATGAGATAAGCTAAGTACGTGCCACTCATGTGCGACAGTTGGTTTGCGAATGAAACGTATATGTGACTTGCAGTCTAGTGGGCTCGTGCTGGTTTTTGTCGCATTGAATGACACTCGGTCACTGTCTTTCTTTTATGGTGACTTGATTGAGTGCGGCTTGTTTTGGTAAACACACACAAATAGACTAAGAGCCGGTGACAGTTGTGCGTGATTATTTAGTTAAGTCCTATATTTTTGGAAGCGGTTCCAAAGGGGTGGCGGAACGCCCCCAACTCACAAAAAATCGCGCATCTTTTTATTATTTAGTTAAGGCTCATATTTTTTCAGAAGTCCTCTGGTAGCCAAAAATCATCGAGATAACATCGGCGGATCGATAGGACGGAATAATTTTGCAAATATGAGGAATACGTGAAAGTACCCGCAGTGTTTTTTGTAGCAAATTAAATTCTCTACAAAATAGGTTCAGTAACATTTTTTTATATCTCGCTTAGTTTATGGGATGTAGTGGAATAAAAAAGTGTAATAATTAAATTTTCTGTTTAAACGCTTATATCCTTTGAACTATGACAAATACAAGATATACGAATCAGAGACTGTTTGTAGATAATTTAATTTTACGAAAAAAATCTATCTTTATTTTTTTACGTATCTCACGTAGTTTCGGTGATATAGAGTGAAAACAAAAAAAATTAATGATCAGTATAAGTACTATTAGAGAGTTGAAGTAATTACAATACGTAGACCTCAACGTAGACGTTAACGTTATGAAATATAACGTTTACGGGTTTTCATGAAATTGAGTTGAAGTCGCTACCAAACATGACGTTACTGTTAGCCATTAACCAGTGCTGCCGTTTTGTGGGTTATTACCACTAATTACTCCATTTGTGAGCATTTTTATCTCTGCGAAATAACGGTGGATTGATAGGACGTTTGTGAGTTTGTGAGGATTTTGCGCGGATTCCGAGATTTTGAGCGTATTGATTCCCGAACAAAAATGTTATTCGAAACAAAAAGTCTGAGATTAGTACCTTTACTAGGATCAGGATGTTTTTATTTTTATTGACAAAATATTGTTTTATATGATTTTATTTGAATGAAAACAATCGAGTTTGGAAGGTGGTACCTTCCAAGCTTCAAGGTACTATACTATGGATTGAATAGCGATTTAGAGTAGTTATGAAATAGACCTCCACTGAGATAAATAATTCAGGTAATCCAATTCTAATTAAATTATGTGGATCATCTATATCATTATATTTTGGTCTATTCTGGTGAATCTTGAATAACTCATTTCAATATTAAATATTGCAATGGTCATTGAAAATAATCGACAACTGTTATAGAAGAATATGAATATACACCATAAAGATTTCTGAAATATCTTTGAGAAATATTATCTATTGAAAAATTTTTAATTGCACCATAATTGCATTATTAGTCCCATTCTTGAATATTTTTCATTAATCTAATGATATTCAAGAATCAATAGGCCACCGCAAAATAGACCTGATTGAAAATCTACAGTAGGCTCTCAGTCAAACAATGTAATTGGGTTTTTGTATAGTTTCTGCAGATCATAATCAAATACCAATAAATATTTTACTATTCATATCGAATTCATTTTTCGAGATAATGAAAGATGATTCCTACTGATGGAAACAGTAGATACTTGAATCTAGAATATTCAGGAAACTGCATTCTCAATCATTAGTTATTCAGTCTGAGCTGATTGTTTCTTCGCCAAATTTTAAATCATCTCTTCGAGAGTTCTAATGCTGACACTTTTTCCTGTAATTCGGATCATGTTGAGCTGAATTAGAGTCCATTTCTTCGGATCTTGGGATTATGGCCATATATACCTCCCTCGCCAAATGAAGTTTCAAAATTCAATCATTCGCAACTCATCGGTGTGATTTGTAAATTCTTCGGATTACGTACGTTGATCTTTAACGCATCCGTGAGCGCTCGCAAGATAAAGTAGGCCCGTAAACAAGTTCTCGACGTAAACGTAAACAAGACGAAACTACGCATGCGCAGCTGTCAATTTGTACGTTTACGTTAAAGTTCATGGCAGCACTTCAACTCTCTATTATCATAGCAGCATCATGATTCATTAAAGACGCAATATATAAACGAGTAAAATATATTTCAAGAAATATCAAAATAATTCATCTTAATGGAAAATAAATGTTTTTGAAAATATCGTGTTGTAGGTGAACTGAAAATGTTTAATCAGAAAATTATTCTTTAAAGAAATCCATTCGAATTATTCATTCAGTCTATCTACAACACGATATTTTCATAAACATTTATTTTCCATTAAAATGAAAATGAAATTTGTTATTTCTTGAAGTGTATATTACTCGTTTATATATTGCGTTTTCAATGAATCATGATGCTGTTATAATAATATTACTTTACTGAGCGAGATATAAAAATGTGAACCTATTTTGTAGAGAATTTAATTTGCTACAAAAAACACTACGGGTACTTTCACGTATTCCTCATAGTTTTTATCTAATTTTTTTTTTCATTTTCAAGTATAATTTTCAACAAACGGCTATTAAAATATTCATTATAGAGGTAAATCAATGCCTGTGTTCATCAAAAACAATTTGAATAAATGAAAGAAATCATTATTCGAATTAAAAGCATGAATGATATACATTATTTAGCTTAACTAAATAATAAAAAGTTCAACGATTTTTCGACATGCTTAGGGCGTTTCACCACCACCTTGGAACTGCTCACAGGGCCTGTCCTCACGGATGGCACTCAGTTCGGCCCTCCACAACCCTTTCCAAAATATAGGCCTTAAAAAAATAATCACGTAAAACTGTCACTGTCTGAATCCAGCCTCAGTCTGAAAGAGAGCAGGTTTCCTGCTTACTGGTAGCACGCGCCTTAAGCGCCAGTAATTCATTCAACTTTTAAATACGAGTGGATATAGATAAAGCGTGTTGAAACTTGTTACAAGCATCAAGAGCAGCCGGCAATTTTTCCGGAATGAATTTCAATTCGTGGTCGCTTGTTGTCGGAGGCGAGCGTAGATTGTTGGGTGATTATTATTAGAAAAATGGATGTCCAATCCTTGAATTAATTTCATTAAAAGAAGCCCCTTGTAACTGCTAACAAGCATACCTAGTTTCATCAAAATCAGCGTAAAGACTATTGAGTTATTAATAAAAAAACTGTTCCATAGTAACACTTTGACGCCTCGTTATTCGGAAACGAAGCAAATCAGGACACACGTTTTGAGGAACTTTTTTTCATGATATATGACAAGGAATCACCCCCTGAAATTAATCATTTAAGTTACACCGTATAACTCTGACTTGAGAACTTTAAATCCTCAGTGAAAGCCAGTTTTGAATTTTGTCGAAATCGGCCACAGTATAAAGCTAAAGAAATCAAAATTAGGTGGTGAGAAGTGGTTCTGAGGGATGGAACAAGGCAAACATAGACTTCACATAAAGGTTTCATCTCATGACAATGAGCCAAGACATCAATTATGAGGATAATAAAAATCAGCAAAATATTTTGTCATGAGTCATGGTGTTTGACATATACTTAAAAGATAGCATTCTTGAATATAGGTTCAGGAATGAAGGCTTACTGAGTTAGGGTTCATCCTAATGAATTTGAATAGTATTTCACATCCAGTTTTTTTGTTTTCAATTTTTATGTAGTTTTCATTTTACGAACATCTATTTGGAGGTTTTACTGTAAGGTGTTTGTGTTGTGAAGTCCTGTGCGTATTTTTCATGAATATTGAGAAATATGGAGAATTTAATTTTATATTGAATTCATGCATGAGTAGAAGACTTGATGAAACCAATGTCAAAATGAACAATTCGACTTTTTACAGTTCAATGAAATATGTTTCGCAAACTGTTGCTAGTGAAAATAAAGCTAGGTGCATTATTGTGTAGATGATTCATGATCGTTTCAATAAATCTTTCTATACCTCCAGAGTATTGAAACATTTTTCATCTTCGATGGTAATATACTACTATATTCTCCACAGGGTTTTGTCTCCTGCAGTTAGGCACACCTCAATATATGAGTTATTCTTACACCAATAACTTATAGGGTACTTTCTAATCGAATAGATCGCAAATATAAAAATATAAAGAATCAGAGAACCAGCATTAATCACTTTCGAAATTTATGAATGTAACTCTACTAAAACGATGATTTTGTAGGAAAAGTTATTCCTGGAAGGCGTAAGTTATTTTTCGCAAAAGTTTGATACAGTAAATAAGATGACTTCTCCAAGCTTTCGGTCCCTCATTTTTCAGCCTCAGATAGTTAGTTTGGTTATGAAAGATGAAATGATTCGTTCCATATCAACTCTATTGAATCATTCAAAACCATATTCAGTGATTATCTCATTACTACTAAAAATATTTCCTAGGATGTTCGCATTTTCGTTCAACATGCATCTCATGAAAAATATGCAATGATAGAGGTTTGGATTGGAAAAGCTCTAGATTGCGAGTTCTCCTCATTCCCTTCTTTTCATCTCCATAGCAAATTGTGCTGCAATATATCGAGACATATGGCCGATGGCCATACTCCTTAGAGATAATTATTTCAGGATAAAAATATATTCATCATGTGTAGTGGATATCGAGTTTTGGAGGGATCTAAAGAGAAAATCAGAAAGATGGTATGCCATTATTTTTTTTCATACTCGATTGCACCTCCCCATCAAAAGTGGAGGTTCGTTCGAATCGCAATACCCTATTTTGATATTATTTTCCAATACAATTTTCCATCTTCTTGCCTGTACCAGAAGACGATTCTCATACACATATTCTTGGTCCCCAAACTACTTGTGCACATTTTATTGCCCCATCTTCTGGCAGATATTTCCATTTTCAAATAAAAAACAAATTGAAATCGATCAACGTTCGACTGACAGTTTGATTTTCAGCTTCCAAACTCCGATATTTCATATCCAGATTTTTTTAAACCGATTCAATATATGATTTGTCTGAATGCCGTTATAATTTCATTCAATTGTTAATTATATAGACACTAACACATCTATCATTTATATATTATTATTATTATATATATTTATATACATATGAATACTGGAACTTCCGGTTGAACCGCGTCTGGAATCGTTATTCTGTCGATGTTTCGACTCCCACTTTGGAGATATTCTTAAGACTTGTGAGATTTGTTAACATAAATCTTCAAATGAAATGCATTTCTTCCTGACAGACACTGAATGGCTGAATTTCTAGGGGTATGATTTTCTGATTTGATTATACATGAAGATTCCAAAAATGTCACAAATGTTACAAAGATAAGATATATGAATTTTTTTTGTCTCAATTGATTCATGTCAGATTTCACATTCAAGGTATTGTTTTCTTGCTTTAATTCGATCATTTTTATAAAAAATCATTTATCAACCTAGTTTTCAGTATGTAAAATATTTGTTCCTTCAATGTTCTTGTTTTGGTTATTATCGATGACATTTTCTGTGAGATCTTTTGTGTAGTCTACGGTCACTCTTGAGTTCACTTAATCTAGACATCAGATTTTGACTTTTTGAAAATGGAAGGTACACCATGGACATATACATCTCATTTCATCAATGGGGATATGGTTATATATGATGACTGGAACTTCCGGTTGACAACTGATTTCACCCGAGGTTGTTTATATGCCTGAAGTTTTCCGGTCCGATATGGACTTTGTTCGTTACTGCTACTTACTCTAATCAATTTCTCGATGATGAACTAGTGTAGTCACTACCTGCGAAGTTTGTTGGCCCATCATCTCTTATTACAGATAGCAGTAACAAACAAGTCCATATCGGATATGAACAACTAACTCTAGTCTTTGGAATATTTCTTTTTTTTTTATTGATTATTATAATCTTCATATATCCAGATCATACTCTATTACCATCATAATACCGGGATGAAACCAACAAGTATATAAACATTCGGGCATATTCATTGCGATCGTCATCTTATTCTCGAGTCATTTTTCATTACATAATACATTTATCTTTACACAGTATCAATCATTCTCTGGAAGAAATTAATCTATATCGAGACGCATGTCGCCGTTCTGTTGACATGATCTTCTAATCACCAAACTTGTAATAATTAAGCAAAGAGATATGAAATAAATTAAAACAGGTACTTTGTACGAATTAATCTGTTACCAACAACTGAGGTATTGAGTCAGTTCTTAATCACTTCCTTTGCAGAAGTGAGGCAACCCTATCGGACCATACAAGAACCTTATCCGACCTATAAAGGAACTAGCCTGTGAATTTATCCTATTGATTATAAACCTGAACCCATCGAGAAGCCTCTAGTCTTATACATACTTAATCTGTCACATCTTTTTTCATTCTATAAATTCAAGGCGTTCTGGATATGGGAAAATTAAATATTCATTTTCACCAGGTCCTAGAATTTCCGATTCGAACAGTTTCATCAAGTCGCTTTGCCTACAAATATCCAATTCAGTTTCCATCGCCGCTCTTTTTCTCCTTTCCTTTCTATTGCTTTCAGTCGGCTTCTTTCTGAAATTTCCTTCTGATCGAATATATTTGAACCAGTACAGAAACCTGTCTCATCTTGGTTAGATATCATTTTCCTCATATCATTACTGAATTTGGAGCTGACAAGTGGTCCCATGAAATTTGATTCGAAAGCTTCCATCATATTTGTTTCCTTACAGATGTCAATTCATGTGGCCATAGCCACTCTTCTTATCCTTTCTTGCACCTACAACTTCATCTGTTCCCGCTTCCTTGCATTGCCGGAGATTTCTTCCTGTTTTCGTTTGATCTACAACCTCTCCAAGCGTTGATTTTATCTGAAAGTTTCCTGCTAAAACGCTCTGAAACTATTTTGAGTCTGTTGTTTCCACCACTCATCAAAAACATCAATATTCGAATTCTTATATTCTGCTCTATTTTCCATGTTATGAGTTATTTCGTTGCATACTAAAAATCAAATACGACTGAATTCGCAATTTATTCCACAGAACCTCCTACTTCAGGATCAATCTCAACATCCCTTTATATTGGAATAAATAATCATCATTTTTTTGAATCATACCTCATTATCATGACATAGTGCCAAGCATGTTATCAACAGGTCTCTCAACATTCGATTATATTGATTATAATAATCATCATAAATTCAGGTCATTTTATCATCATCACATAGTATCATCCATTTTCGAAGAAATTATCCTATAATCAAACAGTTTTCTACGCTTAAAACACGTAAGTATGCGTAATATTCAAAAGGGGTTCTTTTAGGAGAACAGACTCTAACCAATATTGTTTTTTATCAACCTGGGAATTCTTATACGTCACTCCTTGGAAAATGAAAACTTTTCACATGTATTTCCCTCATCTCATACAAAAACTATTTTCCAAATGCAGTAATATGTACGGTCTATAAATTGTATTGGGTTTCAGTACAAAATTTCAGTGCATTTGCTAATTATTTACCATTGACCTTTCCACTGGCCAACATAACGCTTGACTATTGTCTTCAAAGCCGATTATAAGTAGTAGGAAATTCGCTCTAGTTCAAATCCACCCTCACACGATTGACACTTCAAGATGAAGGGATCGAAATACATTTCGTAAACTCTTTTCCATATACGAGTCTTGACATCAATTTCCTCACCTCCACCACTATAATCATCCCAAATATTGTTCTTGCTGTTGCAAATTCGCAGGAATTCACTTGTACGAATTCCAAACTACGTCCTGTTCTATCTCTTAGACTGGAAAAAATGACCAAGACGAGATAAGTAAAGCTGTTTTTTGGCGAACCACTGTCTTAAAATTATTGGGACTTTTTTAAAATCATTTCATTTCAGCGTTGAAACAATGACGTCATAGACGTAATGTTTCAAAACGCTTAGCATTATTTTGAACCATAAGAATGAAGAGTATTTAAGAGCGGTTCAAAGCTGTCAGTTGTCTGAAATTTAAGTATTCACAAATTTGTCTGTTTACCTATGTTGATAGCAGTTAGCACTCGTTAAAGTTCAAAAGGTGGAGGAATAAAAAATATAAACATGTTTCAAGTGACAATTGAAGATATGGTATTAACAGTAGACGAAGAGACTGCAGAACAATTAAAAGGTAATTATTTTGATCATTTCATTCTTCCACATAGATATTGTTTGCCTTTCATTACGGCAAGTAATTATTATCATTTCAGCAGATCCCGAGTATGCCACAAAATACGCAGCAGCAGTCAAAAGAGAACTTCTGAACCAAGATTCAAAGACAACTCTACACCAACCAAATAAAAAGTGTTGCTTGTGGAAGAGTCCAAAGTGTCCTACTGAAGAAGACCACAAGGCCACACTTGCTCTGTTAGCGTTGAGGCGCTCTTACGATGCAGAATTTAATGACAAGAAAACCCACAAAAATGAAATTTGGTCAAAAATCGCCACTAAGATGAATGAAACTGGCTTTTTTGTTGGAGAACGAGTGGAAGCACGGGAAAGAGTGAGGCAGAAGTTCAGTAACCTGCAATCAAAAAACATAAAATATCGGGATTCTCAAAAAAGAAAGTGCCAAAATATTTTGATGAATTGGAAGAGATTCTTGGTTTTAAACATAAGGTGAATCCCATATTAGTGATTGATTCAACATTATCCTCAAGCAATTTTCATGAAAATAGGGAATCCATCGAAACTTTGTGTGAAAAAAGTAACACAAAATCTGAAATATTACCTACCAATAGATTTGATGCCATTAAGAAGACTGTTCGACCCAAATCTGACAAACAAGAAACTCTCAGAGAACTGGTTTCAATACAAAAGCAGAATCAGGAGACAAGAAGTAAGGAATTTTCTTCTATGATGAAAATGTTCCAAGAATAGAATGAGCAGCGGAACAACCAGATACTGCTCCTGATTGAAAAAATGGGAGAGAAAAAATCCAAAAGGAAGAGAAGATCTTCCAGTAGCGATGAATAGACGTTTTTCATTTTCACAATATGTTTTGAGTTGTTTTGGAGTATTTATTTTGTTCCTTATTTCAAGTAATGTTTCCATTTTTTAGGTAGGTATTGTTATTAAGTTTTAGTTTTTCGTTTCTGTTTTTCCATATAGTTTTTTACTTGGTGATATCAGTGATATGTTCAGACTGAATAAATATTTTTGCGATGTTAGAGTTTATTATACAAACAAATGGAATACACAGTTTACAAATTATTGGCAATATTATCTCTTTTGATAATTCCTTCTCTCTCCATATTGATTCCACCGTCTCCATTATATTCAACAGGAATCATTTCATATTCATTCCAAGTATCCGAGTGCACATAACAGAAATTATGCATTATACAACTTGCTGCAATTATATTTATTGCCTTTTCTATAGAATTAACATTGATGTATTTCAATATTTGCCATCTGGATTTGAGGATACCAAAAGTATGTTCCACTGCTACTCGTGTTTTGCTGTGGATTGTATTATAGTAGCGGTGTCTCTCATCCAGATATCTCTCATCCCTGAAATGAAGTAGGAATAAATATTATATATTTGTGTTGAAATAATAGCTTACTTATAAGATGTCATTATCCACTTTCTCAAAGGAGAGGCTTTATCACCAACAAGATGATAGTCTTCAAAAAAGTATTTTTCAATCATTCCATTTTCTTCGACTTCACTGTAAATTTTGGAATTTTGGAACACCTGCAAATCAACATTCATGATGATACTGAATGCAATTTATTGGCTATGGAAAGGGTCATCTACACATTCAGCATTCATTTCTTTACTGATCATTCAAAAAATATATCTCACCCTGCTATCATGTGCAGAACCAGGAAACCCAACCATAATGTTAGTGAAAATTTTGTTTGCAGTAACAATTCCCTGAAGCTTAATTGAATGATTTCTATTCTTGTCAATGTAGCTTTCCTGCTGATCATTTGGACACTTGAATTTTATATTTCAACCATCTATTGCTCCAATTACTCCTTAAAATAAAACTAATCAGCTGGATATTATGAGACATATCTCAATGGGTTACCTGGAAAGCCACTTTTAGCTCTGAATGCCCTCTCAATATGTAGTGTTTCCTGCTGGTTAGGCCATGAAATATATTTCATCTGTAGTCGAAGGATCTTGGGAATAACGAACTCCACTGCATTATATACTGTAGAGAGTGCTACATTGAACCTGTCAGACACAGATATCAATGTATCACCTTTTCCTAACCACCAAAGGAACATCAATACACATTTCTCCATAGAAACTGGCTGGTGTCCACCAATAAATGGTCTTTCAGGACAATTTATAGCACCCAAGAGATTCAAAAATGTATCTCTACTTAATCGAAATAGATTAAAAAAATCTCTCTCGAGATACTGTGGCAACCAATCTTCATAATAATCTGGTGCTCGTGTATGCACCAAATTAGTGGACAAAATCAGTGCAGGAAGTAATTCCTCCTGCTGGTCATACCTCAAATATTCATGAACAAAATATTTTTGGAGATCCTGCTCGTAATGTAAATCGTTTATGAGTGCCAGTGCCAGTATCGTGCAATCCATTTCAAATTTGATTCATGAAAACCTCTACACCACTGATAGAAATTACAAAATTGGGCGAAATAGTAGGTAATTTAAATTGTTGACTATTGGGAAGTTCATAATTGTATGCGACGTCTGGCGGAAATATAACGCACTGCTAGAATTTCACAAACAAACGGCTTCCATTTTATGTGTGTGAATTTATTGAGTTCTTTGGTGTTGATTTAGGAAATCTCATCGGAAGTTGTAATTTTTTTTGATTAATAATAACAAACAATCATGGATGCAGATCGCTCAGTGAGCCGTATAAAGTGTTTGGTGCCAAGTTGCCGCAACTCTAGGAACCGAAATCCAAAGTTGTCTTTCCACACGTTTCCAAAGATAAATACATCTTTGGTGGGAAACATTACGGAAAGTGGATTGAAAGAGAAAATAGACAGGTACAAGGCTTGGAATATTAAACTGAAACTGCATAAATCACCACCTAGAGCGGCTTCAGTGTGTTACTTGCATTTCAAGAGAGATGATTTCTTGTTACCTGGTGAGTCTGTTTGCCTATTTTTAGGCGAAGTTATGGCCCATTGCATCATCCATGTAATGAAAGCCTCTTTGGTTCACTAACACTACACTAAAAAATGTCCTGGAACAAATATCATTACATTTTAAAACACAATGCATCTATGTTCACCTCCAATGAATGGTATTGTGCGGCTATTCAAAGCATCATGAACACAGTTATATTAACCTTCAAGAGAAAAATTTCGTACAATGAAAATATAGCAAAAAAAACACCAAAATCTTGTCTAGCGAGGGCAACTGATGACTGGATTTCAGTTTGGCGCGTTATTTCACAAATGTAAACAAGGTAACTATTTCAAAATGGTGGATAAAGTTTAACCACCACCAGCGCCCTCATCGGTCGATATTCTTCCCTATAATATTTGAATGTTGACACCAAATAAAAAACAACAAAAATATTGGACTTCACTCAATGACAATTATGACAAATGACATTTGCTTTTTGTGACGACATGATTTTAAAAACATATCGTTTTCGCCATCGTTAAGTCTATGACGTAAAATTGAATATGTTTTCAAAACATTATTGAATACGGTTCAACGCCAAAAAACAGCTTGAGTGTCAGAACTAGTGACAGCTGGTCCTCGAATAATACGTATATGTATGTGGGTTAGTAACACAGCTCAGCTGCAGATAAGAGAGCTTCTCGGCGAACGCCCGTATAAGCATCAACGACATCTGTAGGAAAGGGACCGTTATGGCCGCCTTTAGATGCCATGCTGGGAATTCATCTGGCATAAACTTTCCGGGGTATTAATTCATGTTGAGGGGAAACTTTCGAATGATTGGGGAATTAATGTACGTGCAGACATTATCAGAACAGATTCAGAGGACTTGGAGAATATAAATTATTGCGGGGGAATCAAGATTAGGAAGGAGTCATAAGTATGTGTATCTACAGCGTATCATAACAATTCGACCTAATTATTGAAAATGAATTGGATCGTGTTTATTTCTATATTCACCTCAACTCGATCTACGAAAGGCCTGCTTTTCGAAGGCAAGTTATGAATGATTATCTTGACGAATACCTTCTGAAATGTTTGAACAAAATATATTCATTTGCCTCTAGAAATGAAATCCGATATTTCTCAGATCATACAGGCAGTGTCAGAACACAAACTTCCATGAAATGCGATTTCTGTGAACTATTTTCAGAAGATGGAACAAAATTTGTTATATTTCCAAAAATATTCAGTTCAGAGTATAAATAATATAGAGAACATTGAATGTGAATATATAAAATATTTTGAGTGGAATAGGAAGTTTCTCCCTTCATGATTTTTTTTCAAAATATCCACTGAAAATTGGTAAATAACCAACTTTGCACACTTCTAGGCACTTTTCCGACCTCTTCCTGTACATTCATTCGAAGAGTCATTCTGCTCATCGGAACTTAGGAAGTGTTTACATTTAAATCCTCGTCAATCTATATACACTGATATAAGTATACGGAACAAGCCAATGAACATCTATCTACATATACTATCACATTGAATTCTGATTAAAACTGCTTCAGGCACAGGAGATGTGTACTTATTGGTGGTCAGATAATGTTCATTATTGGTTGATTTTTATTGAACGCTCAAAGTATGGAACATTAACACTACAACTGATGGACTCTGGCCATATTGACAGTTTTTCACATAGCACGATGCGGAATACAATAGAATATTGTGAAGTACAAAATGATAATCTCATACCGAAATTACCCAATCCCTCACAACTTCCCTTCATCTGCTACTTTGAGGAAGAAATGCATCAAGTTTATACCTGCTTATTCCGCTGTCCTTTCTCTCTCATGAGGCCAGTCCATTAGTAATGTCTATTGGGATTTCAAGCTAAGCGATACGCTATCTGGTGGCGGTTGACAAACTAAAGTTGTCTATTGCCAGTTGTCTATGTAGGTCAAACATTGACGTAATATAAGTCATTGATATCAAATGTTTCCCGTTTGTTTACTTTTAAAAACATGTTTTCAAATTTTCATCTTCGAATTCGTGAATTCACATCTGTTCAGGGAGAGAAGGGACTTTAAGGGGATCCAGTGAGACGTCGTGGCAATATCAGAGAGTAGATTGGTTCTTCTTACAAGGTTTATTCGGGTAAGATAATTATGTGACAGTAATAATTGACAAGTTACTTCAAAAGTCATAAATCAACAATCTACTGTTATGGAAACTCATTTAGATATACATATACAATATGTTCTGGAATGGTTTGAGATATAAATCTCAACATCCTGCCCCAACATCAAAAGAAAATAAATTACTCTCTAGGAAGTGGACAAAGTTTACAAATAGGTCTTATGAATATTCCATGTTTTGTTAATATTTTAACCACTCGAACTTTATTATCCTGGCCTGGAAAAATTTCTAAAATACGTGCCAAATTCCATTGAAGTGGTGGTGAGTTATCCTCCTTCACCAACACTAACATGTTTGGGCATAAATTTTCAGAAACTTTCATCCACTTTGGACGTGATTGTAATTTATTCAAATATTCAACAGACCACCTCTTCCAGAAGTGCTGCATGATTTTCGTACAATGTCGCCAGTGAGATATTCTATTTTTATTAACTTCTGTTAAAACTTCCTCAGGCAAGCATGTGAGTGGTTCTCCTATTAAGAAATGACCTGGTGTAAGAGATGTTAAATCAGATGGATCTGTAGATAAGGAACAAAGCGGACGAGAATTCAAAACTGCTTCTATTTGAGATAAGACAGTCGTCATTTGTTCGAAAGTTAGAACAATATTTCCTATCACTCTTCGAATATGATATTTTATTGACTTAATTCCGACCTCCCAAAGACCTCCCCAATGTGGACTATTTGGGGGTAAAAACTTCCACCTAATTTCTAGGATAGTCATAAAATTCTTTATTTCACTTAAATTACCTTCTACATTGAAAAGCTCGTAAATATCATGTAATTGATTTCTAGCACCTTGGAAAGTAGTTCCATTATCACTAAAAATGGTATGTGGTATTCCACGTCTAGATATAAATCGTTTGAACGTCATTAAAAATGCCTCCGTACTCAAACTTGAAATTAATTCAATATGCACAGCTTTTGTGCTCATGCATATGAAAAGAGCAATGTACGATTTACTAACAACGGATTTTCGTAATCTAGACTCTTTTGTTTGAAAGGGCCCAGCGTAGTCTACCCCTATATCATAAAACGCTCTAACTGTTGTAACTCGTTCTTTAGGCAAATTTCCCATAAGTTGTTTTGCTACAACAGCCTTAAATCTGTGACATATAACACAGTTTTTCAGAATTTTTTTCACTTGATGCAATCCGTTCACAATCCAATATCTTAGTCGTATATGATTGAGTACGGTTTGAGGTCCAGCATGATGCAAAACCTTATGCTCATGTTCTATTAGTAATTTGACAAATATATTATTGGAAGGTAATAAAATAGGAAACTTTTGATCATCAGGTATATTAGCATTAGCTAACCTACCACCTACACGTAAAATCTCATTCTCATCTATGAAAGGATTCAAACATTTGATTTGACTATTTTCGAGTGCCTTTCCCATATTCGTTTTACTCATTTCAGTTGGAAAGTATTGTAACTGTATTCTCTTCACCAAAATTAGTAAAGCATTTTTAAGTTCAAAAACAGTAAGTGACATATCTTCACATCTATTATTTTTATTTCTACAATTATAAATGAAACGTAAACAATAAGCAATTGAACGCTGCAATCGAATAAAATTCGAGAATCTGGATAAAAATGACATAAAATCTGTATCATTTTCAAATAGGTACATAACAGTTTTCCTCAGTTCTGGAATATCCTCAATTATTTCAGTAGATGGAATAATATTGAATTCATTGCCGAGTTTTGACAATAACTTGGGTCCATTCCACCAGTGAGTACAATTTACTATTCTAGATGGTTCCAAACCCCTAGAAATATAATCAGCAGGATTATCTGAGGTTGGAATATATCTCCAGTGAGAAATATTAGTGAGTTCTTGAATTTCAGATACTCTATTTGCAACAAAGGTGTTCAAACACGATGGTGATTTATTGAGCCAGTGCAAAACGATTTGAGAATCTGTCCAACAAAATATCTCACTAATTTTGAGTGATAACAGAGAAAGAACTCTGTGAAGCAATCTAGCTAATAAGAGAGCTCCGCATAGTTCGAGGCGAGGAAGAGATATGGTTTTTAATGGAGCTACCCTAGATCTTGAACATATTAGGTTACAAGAAACTTCTTTGTTAATATAGATAGCTCTTAAATAAATACAAGCCCCATATGCCGAAAGACAAGCATCCGAAAACCCATGAATTTGGATTTCACTCAAGCTATTAGATAGAAGAAGGTTTCGTGGAACTTTTACATTGGAGAGAATGGGTATGGTTTCAGCAAACCTTGTCCAACCTTCACATAGGTCTGGATTTAATGTTTCGTCCCAGTCTATCTTAGAAATCCAAATTTTCTGCATGAAAATCTTTGCCTTTGTAACTACAGGACCTATGAATCCCAGAGGATCGAACATTCGTGCTATACACGACAGCACAAATCTTTTTGTAAGAATATTTCCGCTAGACGAAAATGGAATCGTCACCTTGAATTCATCAGTGAGCGGACACCAATATAAGCCTAAAACCTTATGGTAAGTAGAATGTGGAAGAAAGTTCACTCCGTCTACATTAGAACCGTTCGTATCTGTATCAAATATAGAGTAATCATTTGTGCACCATTTATGAAGCTTGAATCCCCCTGACAGCAGCATAGCAGAAAGCTCTGACCTTAGCTTCTGCAACTCTGTCTTTGTATTAGCACCACCCAATATATCATCCATATAGCATTGATTTAAGATTGCTGAAGACGCTAGTGGATAATTAACACTTTCTTCGGTAGCTAACTTCATTAAACATCTAGTGGCTAAATATGGTGCAGCATTTGTTCCATATGTAACAGTCTGCAGTTCAATGCATTTCAAGTCTTCATTTGAATTTTCACGCCATAGTATATTTTGCAGAAAGAGCTGAGAGGGATTTATGCGCACTTGCCTGAACATTTTTTCGATATCACAAGTCAGAACGAACATGAAAGTTCTAAACCGACAGATGATATCAAAGAGATCAGGCTGTACCGTACTACCTTTTAGCATGATGTCATTGAGAGAATAACCACTGGTAGTTTTCATCGAGGCATCGAATACAACTCTCAGTTTAGTAGTTAAACTGTCTTCTCTTATTATGCAGTGATGAGGAATAAAATATTTTTTATCAAATGGCGTGAAAGGAATATATTTGCCATGATTCAAGTTGACATATTCATCAAGGAATTCTTTATATTTAGTGAACAAATCTTTATTTTTAGCTAATCTTTTTTCAAGGGAATAAAATCTTCTCGCAGCAAGATTATAAGAATCACCTAACATTAAAAAATCATCGTTCTGTCTAAATGGTAACATAACTTCAAATGCTCCATTTTCTATACGTTTTGTATGGGAAACAAATATTTTCTCACACAACTTGTCATCTTGAGAAATGAAGTTCTTTGTTGCGACTTCTTCTAGCTGCCAAAATTTTTGTACCAATTCATCAATATGAATAGTATTTGTGAAAAATGTGAAGCTTATATTTGTTGCACAGTAAGGATTTGGAATCGGACCACCGATTATCCAACCCAAATGACTATTCTGTAGAGTAGGTAAATCTGAACCTAATCTTATTAATCCAGAATCGATTATTTCGAAGAAAAGATCAGCGCCAATGAGCATATCTATTCCAGAAGGAAGATGAAATTGGGGATCAGCTAGTTTCAAGTCTTTTGGAATATTTAAAATTGTTTTATTTACCATCAGCTGTGGAAGTGAACAAGTGATTCGTTTCAATACAGCACACGAAGCACGACATTGAAAACTTTGTGAATGAGATTCAATAATCAAATTAGTCATTTTATTAATTTTAGTGACTCCATTATTTATTCCTGATACCTCAACAGAATGTTCATAGGTAGCGCTCTGCAATCCTTCGACCACGGCAGCTGTTACAAAGGTTGTTTGAGATGCTGAATCTAATAGGGCTCTAGCCTCAACTTTATTTCCATTCTCTGCAATCAATGTCACCTTTGCTGTGGCCAAAAGAACTTGAGATTGATCTCTATGAGCAATTAAACAAGTACTGTTGTCCGACTGGACAGTTTCAGAATTGTTTTGGGAAATTTCTGTTATATTTGTTGGTTCATTTTGAACTGAATGTACAGTATAAGTAAGGGTTTCATTTTTTGCCTTTTGGCTTGCTTGAGAAACGTTCTGATGATTATTTGTATTTTCATTTTTCTGATGAAGCAAAGAATGATGCTTTTGACCACAAAATCTACAAACTGCTGAGTTGCATTCATCAATGGAATGTTTATTTCCGAAACAATTCAGACATAAATTTGCCTTAATGATGAATTGTTTTCTATCAAGGACTCCTAGCTTTATAAATCTTAAGCATTTGTAGAGTGTATGATTTGTTAGTTTACAAAAAGCGCATTTGCGATTAGAATTGTATTCTTGAGTACTATGATTAGCAACCTTTGTAAATTTCTGTTTATTGTCTACGGAAGCTTCAAAGGCAGAACATCGTTTTTCTAGGAATTCAATAAATTCATCCAAAGTAGGTATATCCTTTTTCTCCAACTCAAAAGCTGACCGTGTGTAAAAATCTAATTTTTTGCAATAGATGAATATGAGAATCAAATCCCATTGTTCTACAGGAACATTGAGTGATTTGAGGGCATTTTTATTCTGTTTAATCTGGGTTATAAATTGTCTCATAATTTCTGAGTTCATTTTTGTGATAGTGGAAACTTCTAACAAGGCATTGATATGAGTATTGATTATAACTAATTTGTTTTCATACCTTTTCTTCAATAAATCCCAAGCAATAGTATAATTATCATTAGTTAATTGTAGGTTATAGATAAGGGAAAGTGGTTCGAGTCTGAGACTTGATTTCAAATAGAAGAATTTTTGAACATTACTTATTTCACCATTTTCGTGTATAAGAGATACAAACAAATCTTCGAATGATTTCCACTCATCATATTTACCTGAGAAAGTAGGAATACTAATGTTGGGTAGTCTAACATTTTTTCCTAAAGATTTTTGTTGGGGCTGGATTGAAGTTTGTGAATTTGAATTTTCATTCGAAAGAGCAGTATCTGAATGAGTTTGCAAATTTTGTTGAGAGGTTTGTAAAATTGTCTTGATCTTGGCAGCCAAAGAACAATAACGTCGCTCAACATCGACTCTATCGGTTTCTTGATCTTGATCTTTATCTTCAATCACATCTTGAACTTCGGAGTAATCATTGAAAGCCTTCTTCAATAAAGATTCTCTAACTGCAAACTCATTGATATCTACTTCTAGATCTTTTTCAAATTGGAGCACAAAATCTTCAATCCTGCCTATTGCTGCTTTAGCTTTTTCTCGTTTCTTAAGATGCTTATCCATGGTATGACGGGATAAGCAAATTACAGGAGTTTCTTATGAGTGTAAATAATTGGAGTAATCTGACCTTGTATGTCGAAACTTGCCAGCTAGCGCACCGATATCCGTAGCTCAAAGAACCAGTATCCGTAGCTCGAAGGACCAATGTTCAGGGAGAGAAGGGACTTTAAGGGGATCCAGTGAGACGTCGTGGCAATATCAGAGAGTAGATTGGTTCTTCTTACAAGGTTTATTCGGGTAAGATAATTATGTGACAGTAATAATTGACAAGTTACTTTAAAAGTCATAAATCAACAATCTACTGTTATGGAAACTCATTTAGATATACATATACAATATGTTCTGGAATGGTTTGAGATATAAATCTCAACAACATCTTTTTCAAAAATATCCACAAGTGGTACAGGAAACTTATTGATATTGATGGAAATACTCCAATAGAGCTGTGCGCATTAAAATTTTCAAAAAACAAATGGCCCCTACTCATTCTTCAAACATATGAAAACATTTAATGAAAATAGCAGTCAAAGACTTCAATATCCATTTTGACGCTGCTCGCCGATCCTAGCTTATCAAGAAGATACAAAAAAACTTAGCTTTTGCCACTGAAATATGTCTTGAATCGAAAGAAAATTTCAAGTTCACATCCAAGAATGTATCAAATAACATAGTGAATACTTTGGATATAATGGATATATGGTAAAAAAACTATCGACGTGGGCCGGGATATATATGTAATCGATTGAAACAGTCATGAAGCAGAACTCTCAAATTATGTTATCGAAGCCTTTCACCTTTCCATTGGTTCCACATGACTAGAGATCTGAAGAGCACTACCCACCAACCTTCCTTTATGGAGACTTGTGACAGAGCATCTAGTGCATACCTAGCGATATCCACGTAGGTATACACTGAAGAATTATTATTTAATGAAAAATCAATTTCAAGAATTCCCTGAATTGATCTCTAATTGAACTGCCTATTCAGTATTATATCCTGAACTATTGAGGAATACATTGCATGTCTTGAGAAATTTTTCTTGTACACAATTGATTTGTTATTCATTTTGGATCATTTAAATATTTATTCTGTACCTATATATTCCAATTTGTTATAACTGATTTTCCCAGTATGTAACTTTCTGTGTATGTGAGGAGTAAATTGAAATCATATAATTAAATCTCTAGATTATGTATTTATTTTTTCATATATTAAAGTACTTGATATCATTTTTCGAGGGGTGTTTTACTGGGGTGAATTTGTACAGCAAATTTTCAAATGAGGGATTTCATTCAAGGTTTTAAACTCGATTTATAGTAAATAGTGTACACTGGATTTTGTAAGTACAATATCCCTTGTAATTCTTTCAGAAGCAAGCTATTAAAGCTATTTACAAGGAGTATATAATCCTACCTCAATGTCAATGAATATAGAAATGGGTTTATTTATTTCCTTAGGTATTTGATAACTGAAGATACATTTCATGCAGGTTCATTGTGCAAAAAAAAGCTGCTTCTGAAAGTTTTACAGTAAATATTCTATTCAACCTACCATAACAGGACGGTATTCAAGAAGTATTGATGAAAAGTTACACTTCCAATTTATACTTTCTGAAGAGACCGATAACCCTAGAGAAGAAAAATGATAATTAATCTAAAGATTAGGCTTAAATATTTATATACTTCACAATCTAATTTTAGTTCAACATGGAATTCGCCTGATAACTACGAATTATTTCGATCGATTTGTCAATAAGTTCTCTTCTCCCGAAGATGCCTACCTTGGTAGCGAAACGTGTGTCGAGGGTAAAAATATCAGTTTGGTGTTAGGGTAGTTCATCTCTACAAAAAGTTTTTTCAAAACACTTTTACACCAAAGGTCCTAGTCCATTGTTTATCCACTTTCTACATTTGATTTGGTATTGCTGCTTCCAAAGCACATTGTCCATTCATTCATTACATGTTCACGTCCAATATAGAAACTAACAACTGAAAGTACTCCACAACTTTTTTTCTAACCCATATACAGATTGCTTCCATGTACAAGCATACAGAAGCACATTCGTATGGAGAAGGTGAAAGAATGTCTCGCTACAATATAAGAAAACATTTAAATTTACACAGTATACATGGGTAGGCTCTTCAAAATGAAGCGATATAGATTGATATCCAACACAAACCTCTGAACATATCTTCTGATGATGAGCCCATTCAAGACTTGAATAAATTCACTGGAGTCTGGTGAATTGGAGGTGTGAAGACTCTGGAAACAATATGATGAACTTGCATGTATGCTTTGAATATATCCCTTTTGAAATCGAATTCCAACGTCTTTTTACCATACAGTCAATAGTATGAATATACCCAGTCAAGACTTGAATAAATTCAGTGGAGTTTAGTGGTGTAAGACTGGAAAGTCCAGCATGGTATCCTCCAAATTATTCCTTTTTAAATCGAATTCCAATGGCTTTTCACCGCACAGTGTGAATATACTGAACGTTGTCTGTTATGCAATTTTTCTGATAGGTACATGGATCAACAAAATCTATTTTCAGAAAATTCATCAAAATTTCGAATGAAATCGAAATAATATTAGATAGATAGATATATTTATTGTATTCAAGAATTATAATTCTTATTACAAGGGTTGATTTGGAGCACAGTTTCAAGCTTAGAAATATAGTCTATAAATTTCGAGTATTCATTGATTGGGAGACAAAACAACAATACAAAAGGAGAAAAAAATATATATATATATATATAGGAGAAGAATTAGTGACTGGCTATAATATAATTCGACTGCAACCTCACAAAATCAATCGAATTATATATATATATATATATATATAATGCTGAGACATCAGTTTGAACCCTAGTATTACAGTTTATGCAATCAAAAAGTAAAACAGAACAGAACACAAAATAACTGCATTTTCGTTACGGCAGAATCATTCATTGATTATAAATGAGCGAAGCTTGAGCATATGCATCAATCACCGAGTGAACGAAAAGCTTGAGGGAAGTTAAAGTTCCATAGTTGAGCAGATGCACAAGACCATCCAAATTGTCTATTGCAGTTGTGTTGTTAGATACACGTAAGCCTTGGTATAAGGGACATTCAAATAAAAAGTGTTCTAGAGATTCATTTTTCTGCAAATTACATATTGTGCAAAGCTCTTCTGTATTAATGGAATAAATTGATCCGTTGAATGTTATTCTGATAAATTTCTTACTGCATGTTCTAACTTGTGCTATGATCCTTGTTATGTATATAGGGACTAAGGCGGCTAAATAACATTGTCTGTTAGCATTTGAGGAGAGACTTTGAAAAATGCATGGGTAGGTTGATACAGCCAATCTCTCGAAATCATCTTTCAATAACTTGTTTCTGAAAGCAGCTAATATAGAAGTGGTCAGCTGTTTCAAGTTGGTAGACAAAAAGGTCGTCCATTCAACTTCCTGTTCAGATGTTATAAAATATTGTTTCACTTGGAGCAACCAGTTATATTTTGGGTCGGTACTGTCTAGTTTAATAAGTCGCTGGAAGCAAATTTTTGGAAGCCAAGAGTTGTCCATAGTTTTCAAATGATTTATCCAAGAAATAGCTGCTTTCATGATGACATAACTGAGCTTGACGGTGGACACCTCAAGGCGCACCATATGGTCTGGGGTGTTTTTCGCCAAACACAATAATCTCTTGAAGAATCCTACCTGAACCCGCTCAATCATATCCTCGTAGCGAATCCCCCAGAGACCGATTCCGTATAACAGGGATGATAAAATTATTGAGTCATATAATTTGATTCGTGAATTCCAGCTATTCATCTTCGAACGACTCATAATATCCATAACAGATCCAATAGCTTGATTAGCTTTTCTAGATGCAGATTTAGACATATCGAGGAACTGACCAGAAGATGAATATGTAATTCCCAGATATGAGTAATTTTTCACCACTTCAAGTAACTGGTCATTGTAATAAAATTTTGTATTGTAAGCACAATGATAACCTCCTCTGGTAAAAACCATTACCTTAGTTTTATCTGTATTCACAGAAAGTTCGTTTTGTGCCGAGTACTGTCCTAGAATTTTTAGTTTTTTTGATAAGTCAGATGGTGAATTACTCAAGACAACAAGATCGTCGGCATATTGTAATAAGATTACGTCGTGTGCACAATCAATGCTGACACCTTTTGCACCTTTAGATTCAAAATACTCGTACATATCAGAAATAAAAAGAGAGAACAATAATGGGCTAAGAGGTTCTCCTTGGAGAACGCCCTCCGTTATATCAAATTTTTTACTGTAATTATTGTTAGCTTTAACCTGTATAGTTGCTTCATCATATATATTTTTCAATATTATTATAATTTTTGAGCTGATTCCCAGTTCAAAGAGCTTTTTCCAGAGGAGGTTGTGATTCACCGAATCAAATGCGCGCTTGAAATCTATGAAAGCAGCGTATATTTTTCTGCCTTTCAGTCTCAGATGGATTTGTAAGATAGAATTGAGAATGAAGACATTATCAATGCAGCCTCTACCTGATCTAAAACCAGACTGGCACTCTGGCAGAATGTTATTGGATTCGCACCAGAATGTCAGTCTCTCTGATATAACTAGTTTGAACACTTTGGCAAGCGTGTTTATCAAAGCTATACCGCGGTAATTGAACGGATTATCTTTTGCACCTTTTTTTGTGGAGCATGGACATAACAGTTTCATGTCAACCTTTGGGAATTTTCTCATTTTCCATAATATTATTAAAAAAGGTACACAAATAAAGCAACCAGTTTTGGGGCATATTTTTTAGGAATTCATATGTGACTCCATCGGATCCTGGTGATTTGCCATTTTTACACTTGTGTAAACAGCTCTCGACTTCGGACATTGTAATGGCGGAATCGAGAAAGTAATGTCTTGCATCGAAAAAATTTGTGAAAGTTATAGTTTTTTGGAGAGATATTCCATCGTAGAAAGTTTCCCATTCTTCGATGATAATATAGCACTCGTACTGTATTTGTTTGAATTTTTTCAGAGTTTTCCAAAATTGACTTTGATTTTTTGTTTCGCTAAGATTCGTGATGATTTGCCTCTCGTTATCTTTTTTCTTCTGGTTTGTGACTTTTTTAAAGTTATTTTTTGCAGTAATATACTGTGTTCTGTATGGTTCACTGAAGTTATTCTTTCTACATGAATTCAGATAATTTTTTGTACATTTTCTTGCAAGGTGACATTCGGCATCGAAATCGAAACAATATTTCATTAATATTTTTCTCTTTCCTCATCAGTCAATGGAACCTCCATTTTTATCAATTTAACCTCAACCTTCATAGCAATGAAATCAGAAAAACCAGACAAACAACGACTGACCTTGATTGATAACTTTAGTACCGAAATCGCCACCATGGCGCTGGCAACTTAATTTGAAATCTCAATGGTATGGAAAATCCGCCATCAGCTCGTCGATAATACAGTATGCTGTATGCTGTTGCCTATCTGAACTTGTTTCTGTAATCTATGGTTGGGAGTTGCATTCAGTTTATCTAGTCGAAACCCGAAATTTTTCTCTATTAACCTTGCACATAAACAAATCTTTCCGAATGGAAAAGTTTACGTAATTTGGTATGAATAATAGGCATCTCAAGATAATCATATATTCAACTAGTCATAGCTCCCAACAAATTGAATCATTGTTGACATTCTCTGTATGTTGTTTGCAGATTCGTTCGCCCTTCGACGTACAGAGTAAAAGTTTGGAACTGTTTACATTTGGCCTGGTTCGAATGGAAGTATTGGAAGTGAAAAAATATGTGATTCAAAATCGAAATAACGATTGATTGAATTATGTTCGGTAACGAATAAACAACAATTCAATTCGCAACTTTGAGAGGTGAAGTTGTTGATTACATTTCAATTATTAACCATTTGACAGCGCATTCTCCAGAATTCCAATACATATTTGTAGAATATGGCGAAGTGAACAAAATTTCTGTTGAGAAGCACATGATATGATTTTATCAAGAATATATCACAATTTTCTGAACGATTCTCACTGACATGTCAATGAGGTATGGTGCCAAGCTGGTATCGCAATGGAACAGTAAACGAATCCAGAACCTGATTTCAAAATATAAATATTCAGTTGGGAATACTAGAATTTTGTCCCCTTATGACGAAACTCATTTACTGATCACAAAACGTTGATGTGTTCATAAACGCTTTTTTTTTCCTGTAAAAAAGCCGAGGATTGTTTCATTATATGACAGTGTTCCGTGTTGATTGCCTTAAAAAGGTGGAAATAATGAAAATCTTTTTGAAACAATTCGGGAAAGAAAAATATTGGCAATGTGAAGAATATGAGAAAAAAACTGGAGGTAAGCTAAAAAAAGAAATGAACGGGAATGATCGAATCATTATTGCGAATTATTATTCAGGAAAACCCTGGGAAAACATAATAAAATTTCAAAATATTTTAAAATTTGAATAATCAATAAACCAAATTTGAAAATGAAAAATGATACGTATCAAAATTGAAATAAAAAATGAATTGGAAAATTACTCGTTTAACAGAATTGACTAATATGAAATGAAGAAGGAAAAGAAGTAGGTATGAAAATTGGAAGAAGTATAGAATATTCTTGAAGAAACAAATATACAAAGATAAAAACTGCGGAAATTGATGGGAATATCGAAAGATATTGAAACAGTCGTTTTGATTGCAGTAGATATCTCTTACTTTGGTGATCATTCGACTACTCTTAAAATTGCCAGATATCGGGTGAAAACTAAAATCCAATGAACAGCGATAGTGAGTGCAATTTTTCTGATTCCTAGCAGACAACTATGAGTCGATAAACTCTCTACAAGTTCCAAATGGAAAGCTCTATAGACAACCCAATATGCACTACTATTATAAGAGGTGAATTTTATGAATTTTTGTTCGTTTATTTCTATGATTGATTGTTTTCAGTAAGTATTCATCGGAAATGCTGATCCGATCATGAAAATTATTTCACTAACAGAAAGCTGCACTATTCAGGAGTGATATAGGATTTATTTCATTATTATTGAAAAAAACATTGAGAAAAAAAATTATCATTGCTTTACCGTCGCCGTCATGGGTGCCCCTACCTATGGAGAGGGGGGGCTCGGCCCCCCTTATCCCTCGAAAGATACCATTCATTGAAACCAAACCTCATGAAATTTACAGTAGGGAGTTGAAATCCAGTTGCGTTCGAATTTTGCTGAACCGATTCGTGCAAGGAAATCATAAATGAGAAAGAAGTATTCAGAAGTGATCATCACACTCAAAAAGGTGTAGGCCTAGTTCCTTCCGGTCCGGGACCCTCCCTGACAATTTTTATATGGGCGCTCTTGGTTCGAGTGCTACGTGGACGAAGTTTCGAGGAACAGCTAATAAACTACAATCTAACAATTTGAAAAAGAATAGCCTATTCGATTCGGTTCTCAAACGGTGTCTACTCCAGTCTATGACGGTGAAAAAAGTGTAAACATACAGCACCGATTCGTATGAAAATTTGGATATAGGATCTACTTATCCTCTATTTCAAAATCTACCCTGTGTCGAGGGTTGCTTTTTTGGAGGGAGAGGGGGAGGTGAAAACCACCCCTTTTCGAAAAAAAAACAAAATTTTAGATTGGAGCATGTAATAAACTGAAATCATATTTATATCAGTAAAATCAACCAATTGATAATTTTTAATATAATTTATGGTTCAATATTCAGTGTCAGCCGTTAACACCCCCCCTTATGACAGAATATCATCAGAAAATAATAATTAACATGTTATGTGGTAGTTATTCAACTTATCTATTTGCATTTAATTTGAAAATCAGCTTCTATCTATCATCTACTTCAAAGTTGAGGTTGTGCATTGGGTTGATTTTTATTCATCAGAGGTGAAAACTACCCCTATTCAAAACAAATCACAAAATCCTACTTTTGAGCGTGCAGTCATCTGTAAATACGTTGAATTAACCTTGATAGACAATTTCCCATCTATTAAACAGTTTCGACCCCTAAAAACCACCCTTATGATAGTTTTCATAAAAAAATATAACGAAATCGTTTTTGAGTAACCGGGAAACCCAACTGTATGAAAATTCAGATTGAGACTCTACTTTAAAGTTACCTCTGTACTCAAGGTTGCTTTTGATTTTTTAAAGGTGAAAACTACCCCATTAAAAAAAGGTTAAGTCTAGATTTGGATTTGTGATCGATTGAAATCATCTTCGAATGTATTCAAAATATTTTTCAACAACTTTTATTATGATGCAGTCAGGATCAAAAATTGTTTTTGGTTTTTTTCCCATAACTCGCTTAGTCTTTGAGCAATCAAATCCACCAAAAAAGTATTTTGTAGCTTTTTCCAAGAGCTATAAGCTCATTTACATGATTTTCCGTTCCAGATTATATTTTTGGAAAGGTTCATGCTGAAAGGGCTCATAAAAGGTACTTTGCGCGAACCCTCACAATATTTAACTGGCCATATCTTACTCTATTTTCAATCTGCAGAAAAAAATGAAACACCAAAATTTCCAGAGAAGAATAACCTTCAATTTTGTACTCCGAAAAATTTTGCATGTGATCAATACTTTTCGAGTTATTTCGAAGAAATGGTGATTTTTTGCTGAATTACGTATATGATTTTTTCTCTTCAATCTCAATTTTTTCCAAAACTACGTACTTTCAATTGATGTAAAACTCATAACTCATTATTGGAACATGAATGAAGTGAATTATGGAGTAACAACGATTTTTTTCAAAGGGGGGGGGACGAGAGGATGAGTTATTCACAATTTTTTTCAGCGAAAAAATAGGATTCAACATTATTTCCTTCATACCTCGGTCAGTTTTGATGCTAGAAACTTTTATTGATAACAAAAATGAAGGATTTTTGAAGGAATTCAAAAAAGGTCCAATGAGTTTTTCCCGAAAAATATATTGGTTTTTGGTTACTGTACGTAGAAACTTTCCATTTTGGCGTTTGAAAATACCAATCAACGTTCGACAAGCAATTATTCAGTTTGTAGTGGGTTTGCATACATCACAAATGAACGATCGCCTTTGTTTTTTCAAAAGCTATAATTTTGCTCCCCACAGGTTTTTCGATTAGATGCTTATTTTTCCAGTTATTCGCGTAAAAGGATCTGAAAACGTGTTTTTTTTTTGCCTGAAAACCAACAATTTCACTCGTGGATAAGTCGAAAAGTATTGCTTTTCAGAAAAAACTTCATCGAACAAAAAGTGCTTAGAATTAGTCAATCTATTGATTCCCGCACTTATTTTCAATAAAAAAATTTTCACCCCCAAGAAGGGGTGGCATCCACCCCCAGGGAGAAAGCAACCCTCGGCACAGGGTAGATTTTGAAAAAGAGGGTATGTTGATCCTGAATCCAAATTTTCATGCGAATCGGTGCTGTATGGAATAAATACACGGAAAAATGGTCATAGACTGGACTAGTCTTGATTTCGATTGAATTCGACATACAAACGTTTAATCTCGTTGACAGAAATATTATAACATTAGTGCAATGAAAAAGTTGATTTGTCACTAAATATATATAATATGATCTTTTTATAATATTATATATGTGGTGTTTTTTTTCTGTCATGAGAATTTCGAATTCAACATATTTTCACGCTCAAAGAAAATTGTATCAACAAATGCGAAAATACAGACCTGGAGATTTGCTAGGTATCGTTCAGATAGATCGAGTACATAACTCTTTAGACGTATTCAATTATCACCCATATCATTGTTTATAGAGATATAATTGGTCAACCATATGGAAATATCATACTACTGGAAACTGGAACTAGTGATTTCGTTTCCAAGTCATGTCTTTCCTTCCATTTTCTTCACAGATGTCGTAGCTTCCACACTTCTTGATTACTTATCTTTTACTTCTACATAGTTCCAAAAGATGGCGCTCAATTCAGATTCAGAAGTGAAATTTCTTGTCGATCTTGTCGATCTCGTAGATCATTCATGTTTTGAGCATTATCACAATGTCCAAACTTTCATTTCCTTCATAAACTTCTATCGTCAATTCTATTTTGGAGTTTCATTATCTATCAACATTTAAGTCAAACGTCGAACTGACAGAGAGTACTCTGCACCTATTTTTTCCTTCAGAGTAGGAAACTTTTTCGTGCATTGTCAAGTAAACAGGCATCGACTAACCATATATCTATATACAAAACTAATATCCAAAGATGAAAATATAGAAATCACAATCATTACTTTGTGGAGATCATCAAACCGACCAGAATTGTAAAAGGCTTGGTTGGTCAATTACTTGCCCGTACACATCATGCGAGAAATTGAATTCCCCAATGAACGATTCATAACCGGAAGGCACCTTGATGATGAGCTTAAGGGATTTCAGATCCCTTAGCTGGCGGCGAATATTAAATACGCTCTGAGGTATCTCTTCAACCTGACAAATGTGGTTTGTTCCGCTCGAGTTGATTTGCTCGTATCCGGAGAAATGGTGGTTCGCTGTATCTTTCTCAACGATGTGTGAAATTGAGTGGATTTGCAAAATTTACTCCTATGAGCCATAGATATGTAACTCCTTCCTCAACAGAAAGATGAGATATGGAAAATTACAGCTGCAGTTTCTCATCAGTGAACTCTGTTACTTCGGGTTTTTATCAGTACGAGCCTGTCAAAAGTAACAAGGCAATGGAGTAAGGGTTGAGAAATAATTAATTCAATTCAATTCTTTATTGTCTTGTTGCCATTGCTTACAATAGATAAGACGTGTCATAATAGTATATTATGCAACGATCGTGTAATGATGGTTATTAATATATGAGCATAAACCGGGATACGAAACGAGCCGAAGGTGAGTTTCGTATGGTTTATGCGAGTGTATTAATAACCATTACATGAGAGTTGCATACGCTATTTTATCTACACCCAATAAATAATGAAAATCCAAACATATTATATTATTAGGTACTTATATTGAACACAATAATAGTAGGTAATCAATCGTATTTCTCTGAAAAATTCTACAAAATTATAATTAAGGGTATAACCACGGAAAATACAATGAGAAATGAAAAAAAAAATGAAAAAAAAATTCTGGCGAGGCCAGGAATTGAACCCGGACGTAATTATTCACTGGCCGCGCCTTTGACCACTCGGACATGACAGCTCAAATAATTTAGTAGAAAATAAAAACATATGTCGTGCATTTGTCATATGAAAAATCTATTCCTTTCGATTGTATTTTTTTCTTGTCTAAGACATCTGTGGAGGGTCGCTGGTAATTCTTCTATATCCCTGCTATAAGACATTTTCATACGATTATCGAAAATTGACTAAATTCTTCAAAAATTCAATACCTACTGATTTTGACTTGACAAACGTCAAAATGCAGAGCTTGCACATCATGCTTGATTGAAAAATAATGGGTTTCTATTGGCTGAAAATCTGTATCGTAATGAAAATCTGTATCGTAATGGATTTCATTATAAAACGGGTTGTGGGCATATAAGTGTATTATTAGAGTACGGGTGTAGATAAAAGTACATACATATAAGTATACACAAAATACAGAAAGAACATAAATATATATTTGAAATATATATTTCAAACTCTTCAAGATTGTAAAAATCATTGGTATCAATATTTCTTTTTCTCACCATTTGTTATGAGATTATAATCTAAGTCACTATCAATTTCACGATGAATGAGTGTAAACACATCAGTTGAAAAATTAATTTGATATGAAATGAATTGATATATATTGGAATTCCAAGAAAAGCAATACGCCCGCTGGATGGAAGTTTCAATCAATGGCTGAGTCTTAATTGAGGCTCATAGCGCTTGAAGAGAATTTGACAGTTTTCCATTGTGGAATGTCAGATTCTTGAAGCGGTTTCAAGCCCTGTAAGCTGTTGGACGCAGCCAGAATCGGAGTGGTAGAATTTAAATATTGCTCGGATAGTCTTCACTGATACCGTTAAACGAAGAAGAGGAAGGAGAAAAAGAATTTGAATAAATAATGAGATTGGAGTCTCGTGGTTGCCGTGATAGTGGACAGATGTGCTGTGCTGATAACAGCCGTCCGCACAGTTGATACGGGGATATCATAATGTGATCGCTGGGCTCAGTTTAATGTTGTGTATGTTTGCCGTGATAGCACGAGTAGTTGATGATAGAACAAATCCACCCAGTGATAATAAGGAATACCAAGCAGGAGTCGACAAGATATACACGTTAGTTTTTATGTGAACTATTTCTTCGTTTTTTGACAGCAAACAGTTTTTATATTGTTGACATTTTATAAGTATGGACAAATAGACAATTCCTCCCCTATTCACGCCGGTTGAAGGCCGAAGTGGTCCGGATAACCACGTAGCGGAGACGAATGGCAATTCAAAATTTCAAAATATCTGATGTCATGGACAATTCAAATTAGAATGTATCTGAACAAAGGAAATTACCACAAGGCGTATGATTTCTTCTAGGACTATGACGAAGTTGAACCTTGAAGCATGTCCTGGAATTTTTTTTCTGATATAGTTCAGCTTGTCATTATTACCAGATAAATATTATGCTTTGCTTCAGAAACATGGATGCAATTCGATAGTCAAATAGTCGGTAAAAGATATCAATAAGGAATTGGTGTGATTCGACTAGGGTAAATAAACTCCCTCCCCACACCAATATTATATTTTAGGGATCCAAAGAGAAAGGAAAAGTCGTAAGGCATAAATAATATGAAAAATCGATTCACAAGAGAAGCACACAGATGAACTCCTGCTTTCTTTATGATAGGAGAGCCCAAGTGGGGCTTTCGGGATTTACTAAAGCGCGGCAGATTCATATACAGGGGGATACCTTGTACCCGGTTGAGTATGTTCCCCATATATGGCCGCCTGTCAAGAATAAAGAATCAGATTAGTAAAAAAAATGATCATTTAAAATTCTCGAGCGCGTCAGATCAAGGTTGGGTGAGTTAGTTACATCCTGAAACGTATATATTCCACTAATCTGACAATTCGAGAGTGACCTAAAGAAGGAGAAGGGCTACAAAGTTGTAAAAAAACGTCATCTCGACATTCTCAAGCGTGGCCACTTATATTTTTATTCTGAAGGAAATAAATCAAGAATTGCAAAAAATATATAATCTGACGATTTCAACAAGCCGAAATAATAAAAATTCATCGATAAAGTTTAATGTGTGCAGCTACCTGATACCTATTTGTCTCTCACTCTTTCTCTTTCTATTGCTCTCTCACTCCGTCCTCACTCTGGTTTCTGTTGCCATGACAGTTGATCACACTCGTTGGTGGCATGATATTGTTTACAACGAATATCCAACGTTTTTAAATTTTGAAAATTTAATTGCCTATAATTATTTTCTTATAAATACTAGTATTCTACTAAAAAAATGTATACATTTTTTTTATTTGATTGCTTTTTCCTAAGCTTTTCAATTAATTGAATTCAATGATTGGAAAAAATTAAAAAAAAATCAAATTGGCAGAGTAGGCGAATCCCTCCAGATAATCGTCAGTTTATAAGACTGCAACGTCTAGGGCGTGAAGATGAACCATATATATCCTAATCTGATGCGCTTGTGTATTTCAAAATGATGATTTTTTTTTCAGATTCAAATAACGGCTGCAAGTCTGCGTCACATCCAAACAGTCAGATTATTATATAAGAGCTTTTTTTTAGGTTCACTTAACATTCCCTCAGAAAATCTGACGCGCTCGAGTTTTTTTTTTATCATTTTCAACCCTTACGTACGACCACCCCTATCATGAAAACAATCAGATCTACATACGTACATTTTCATAAATATGTAAGACATAGATCATATCAATATCTGACGCTCTCGAGTATGTCCATGCAATAGTTTTTTTGAAAATGTATAACCGTCCCCCCCACCGATGAAAAAGTATACATTATATAATTTTTTTCCTTTTATCATCTAAGCTTCGCAACCCAATAGGTCTCTATGACGCTCGAGTAAATCCCGATTTACCGTCGTGGACTCTCCTGCAATACCGAAACAAATAGTGAAACCCAGTGAATAGGATATCTGTGTATTAAGATCGATTCATGCAACGATCTTCAGTTATAATTAGATTATCATCAAGGAAAGTTGAACAACACAATCACATTAGTTGCCCTAAGAATTGGGCAACTTTCAACTGTATTTTCATTACATCATGATTCTTACTGAAAACAGCCAATGCGCATGTGCAGTGGCGTGCTATTTGAATTCATTGTTTTCATTTGATGGTCTCACGTTATGTGGTGATTGATTGTTTGTTTAAATTATCATCTTTCATTGATATAATGAGTAAGGGTGCCTTAATATAATTAGTTTATCACAATGGACATCTCTATTGGGATTTCAAACTAGGATCGCAGCGTCACATTCAAGAAAAATCTGACCAATCTGCACCTTTTTGACAACCAGGGCTAATTAAGATTAGGACTTTAAACATGTTTGAGAATTCCGAAGCGTAAACATTTTATATTCGTTTTCCGACTACGGGACGCCTGTCCTTTGGTATTTCATTTTGAGTTTTGCACGTGCTATTTTTTGTTTCCTCACTGAAGTAGGAAAAAATAACGGCTATGAAAGCGGAGGAGCTCATTGGAGGAATGAGAAAGTATCCAGTACTCAGTACTAACCAGACCAAGAAGTAGTTAAGAAACTCCGTCTACAAAGACATGGCCTGGAAAAAAATTTGAAAACGGTGTCTTGTCGGTCGATGTAGCCAAGTTGTCTGAGGCGCAGTACTTATATTTGGCTATTTCAATGCTGGTTCGAACCACGCACATGACATAATTTTTCTGACCGGTTCAGTGCGATAGGCAATTGTTAGTTGCCTAGATACTAATCCTGGTAGATGGGATATCTGGATTGAATATACCAACCACCGGTAGCACCTTGGGTTTTACTCGGTTTTTCTACACTTGAAATAGCAAATGCACAACCTTGAAAATCGGTAAGACGCCCTCAAGCTCATCATCAAGGTGCCTTCCGGTTATGGATCGTTCATTGGGGAATTCAATTTCTCGCATGATGTGTACGGGCAAGTAATTGACCAACCAAGACTTTTTCAATTCTGGTCGGTTTGATGATCGCCACAAACACACTAATGATTGGGAGTATTGTTTATATGGTTGGTCGATTTCAAGTTTTTACTCGAAAACAGAACAGGAAGTTTAGTAGCTCAATGCAAAAAAAATAAATTGTAAAACATCAGTTGCGCACATTTTTTAGGTGAAAAATGTTTTTTAAGGCATAGAATACTAAACTGTACAGAAGCAAATCCAATGACATATTAGGTAAAAGCCAGGCATTCCCGAGGTGCACCAATAACAGGGTACTAAAATATTCTATTGATTTCGCTCCAGTGAGTCAGATGAAGACAGCTAATTGATTTGACGCTTGTCACTTGAAATTGCATATGTCTTTTTGTATTGTTGGTATATATTGTCAGATTTCTCATTCTACATGAAGGTGCCAAAGTTCGATCAAGGTCAAATATTTTTGGAACCATTTTTTTAAGTTACCTTTTCGCTTCTGTATATAGTAATTAGGTATTCTTTGGTTAAGGTACCTCCCGGGACGTCACTGGACATAATAATTTCAATCTAGTAATAAACAAATCCACCCCTCAATACCCTAAATGAGGCCATTATTTGCAAAACTTGCTATTTGCTCGAAAGGCATTTTTGGGAAATCGAAAAAAACGATTAACGGCCAAGTAGTGTTTTTCTCGCAATGTAAAGAATTTTATAAATGTTGCTTAGAGTTTTTAGGATTGGAAGTTAGAAGTTTCCAGCCTAACATATTTACAGATGTTTAGAAAAAAAATACTGTTTATTGCAAATAAGCAGTTTTGCAAATAAATATCTAAAAATAAAACAAACAATATTTAGTTCAATAACAAATGTAAGGGATTCATTCACGAGAATAAAACTTTCACATTTTTAATAAAAATAAAATGTTTATACGAACAAAAAACTCAAACGACTCAAACGAAAAAGCAGTCATTCTCGGCATTTTGGCAATTTTCCAAACCATCCACGGTTTCTTCTGGTGAAGCAGTATCTTTCTGCAAGTGTTCTTTGTAAAAATTTATTTCAGGAAGGCTTCTCAAATTTTCCTCGAAGTGTTTGGAAAGGAGGCCAATAATACTTCCTTTATCCCCCTTTATTTCTATTCCCAGTGGTAATTTCTCAGGAGCCATTGAAGAAAGAGAAAAATTTTCCTTACAAACGCTTTTAGCTTTTCCAACGTCAATGGAGTAATTGGGTTCACCTTGGACTAGAACATTTTTGTCTTTTTTGTTAAAAATAAACCGCTTTGCCTTATTAAATTCAAAGTGCCATGAACTAGGCATCCGTTTCTTGTAAACAGTTGTAATAACGTGTTCGTCACGTGGATCAACGGAAATGATTTCATTGGTGGCAGAGCAAGCAGCGAGTTTTGCAGGTAAAACGTCAAAGCAAAGGGCGAGTTCTGCATATAACTGTAATTTTCTCGACTGTATTTGCATGCTAAAGAGAGAGTTTTGGAAAATTCTGATTTTATCATTTGATTCCTCTTTGAAATTGGAATAGACTCGGCAAAAAAAACAATTTTCTAAGATGTTGTCGATTAGCGAGTTCTGCAAATAATAGCCTCAAATACCACCGCCAAATTTCAAGGAAATCGGCTGAAGGACTATTGAAATATTCAGGAAAAAAACGTTTTTTTTTTAATTTTGACACCCTCCATCTTGAAAATGAAGCATTACCGGAATTATGTGTGGTTCTCGGTAGTGTAGAGGTTAGCACATTCGCCTTTCAAGTTTCGACTTCTGAGGGTTGACGTTCGTCAGCTGGTTTACGAAAACGAACAATTTTAGAATAATGTTTATATCAATTTTTTGTCTTAGATTTTTTTATAGAATCACCCCTTTGAGTTCGGCCAGGTACTCGAATACACATTAACAAACCAGGCTACCGAAATTTGATGTCGCTTCACTGTGCTTGCTAACTCAATGTTTACCCAGGACTGTGTATAAGGAAATATTGTTTTGTACATGTATTCCAACATATTTTTATATAAGGTGGAGGCACCAGTTATTGACACCTTAAGGCTCTTGATGTCACGTGCCGAGTTTATTTATTAAATAAAAACTCATTTGTCCTTAATTCAAAGGACTTTGAAGCATATTTTCACACATTGGTTATCTATCTTTTGAAATCTTCCGTTGGATCCATCAGAAAATTTGTTGGATGAGAGAATCAATGATTATAAATCAGATGTGCGAGAGAACCAATGATTGACATGGCAAAATCAACACTGCATCACCTTTTGACATAGTGTGCACCAGTTATTGACATGTATGAGTAGTATTATTCATTTAGTATATAATTACTTAATGAACACCTTCAATAATATTTTACAGTTAATATTTTTATTGAAAAAATATTCAAATCAACAAAATAACAAACACGTGAAAAATACATACAACGAAAAATGGGTAACACTGAAATAATAATTTGAGAAAATTGGGGAGAGTATGGAATATTATTGGTATTTTTTCATTTCCTTAACTTCATAATTTCCACGCTTGTTTCGGAGTACTGGTTCTTTCATAACCTCCTGAATTTCTTCTTCGGTATACCACAAAATATCTGCTCGGCTAGGCCATTTCCAGTTCACGCCATTTTTTTCCATTGAACTGGCTTCATACTCAGTTGATCCATTCACATGTCTGAATTGTAATATTTTCGATGGAAAATATTGTTCATCATATTTAACAATCGGCGTTTTGCCTTTGTGTTTATATAAGAGGGTAGTTCTCGGGACATTATATATTATACTTGCCCGTTTCGTGGACATACCCTCCTGTATTGCCTGAAGTGCGTTTTTCATATCGCTTTCAGAATAATTGAACCTTTTTGCCATTTTTGTGTTCTGGAAATAACGTCAGGCATCAGTTAATGACCAACGAAGTATCAATTATTGACACCCGCGAGAATCACTCAAATATTAACAGAAATATTTTGAATATGGGGTGTCAATAACTGATCATACTAAAATATGCATTATTTCAAATTCAGTTCTGCAAAAATAAGCTGTTTAATGAAATTTCATACACAGTTAAGGATTATTTTCGTAGATGCCCAACTAGTACCATTTATTGACATATAGATGTATCAGTCTTTGATCTACTGGGGTACCAGATATTGACACTGAGTAATAATTTCATCTTGAAAGGGTTCTGTTCTGAATAATGAGTGTCAATAACTGATCCGGCCGAAATATAATTCATACTGTGTGTACTTGCTTATTATCGATGAAATATATCCAACTTCAATGATATAAATGAAATTTTCATTTACCATACTATTGTAGTAGGTAGGTGTCAATAACTAGAAACATTTGTATTTCTGCTGGACCAGTTATTGACACCATTACTTTGTGTTTTTTGTACAAAAAATTGTAGTTTTCAGGTCATAAATGGTAAATTTTGAATATTTATTGTGAAAAGAATCGATTTGAGATAATTTAAATGAGTAATCAAAGTTCAACTAGAATAGAAATGAAACGATGTTTCTTAAGCTTACCTCTTAGCAAGTTGACCCAACCGTGGAACACAACGTAGTGGCCTAGTGGCCATATTCAAACATTCCGTGATCTATTAGTTTCTGTTTTATCGACATGATCTTTTTTTGTGACTAAGTATTATACTAGTAGATGTCACTTCAATCAGTAGAAATCAGTATTCACTGTACAGATTCCTTAAAACAAGCTTTTGAAAGCGTAGTGTGTCGATAACTGGAGGGGTGTCAATAAATGGTGACACTACCTTAGGTATACTTCTGCACCTACATGCCTATGTGTGTGCATATATGTCTATACAGTCCGTTTTCTTTATGTCGTACCACTATTGGCATCTCGAAAACGGTAAATGATAAGAACTTGGTTAAATTAGACAAAAGTTGCCTATTTTAGTGAACAATGAAACGATGTTTCCAAATCGAAAATGTCATGGACCGTTGCTGAGGTATACGGGGAAAACCGAAATGGCCCGTTTTCTTTTCTTTGCGCTGGCGCCTTCTTTTTTAGGAATAGGGAAATGTGTTCAGGAGACTTTTTTCTCTATTTCAAATTTGCTTTGATGTGCTGTCCTTCGATTTTCAATACGACGTTCCGTTTCACGGGGGCCACCCTCAACTCTTTTTTTTCAAATACGGACCTGTATTTTTTTCAATGAATTTGAGTAGTCCTTGTCTTACCCTCTTCAGATATGTGTCTTACCTGATATTTATTTCTACGTTTCTGCCCATTAATTCCATCATCAAAGTCCGAACAATGAAAATCCTCCCCTTCGGAATACGGCCCTGATTTTATTTGAAATGATATTTGACTTCAGTTGCGAGAATGAACTTCAAACTTGAATGAATACTCTTCAAAACATAATACCAAAACTTCAGATCAAATCGAGATCACATCCAATGAGATAGAAAATGAAAATTGAGAGGAATATCTAGGAATGATTGAAACATTCATTTTATACATTTTTTTGTCAAATAGGCGAGAATCATTTTGCCTTTGTATCAAATCCTAGGCAGATTTTGAAGTTCATTCTCGCAACTGAAGTAAAATATCATTTCAAATAAGATCAAAAATAAAATCAGGGCCGTATTCGGAAGGGAAGAAACGTAGAAATAAATATCAGTAATATACATATCTGAACTGGGTAAGACAAGGACTACTCAAATTCAGGTAAAAAAGGTTCAGGTCCGTATTTGAAAAAATAAAATTGAGGGTGGCCCCGAAGAAAGAAACGTCGTAACGAAAATTAAAGCACAGTACATCGAAACAAATTCAAAACAGAGAAGAAAGTTTCCAGAACACATTTCAATATTCCTAAAAATAGAGGCGCCAGCACAAAGAAAAGAAAACGGGCCATTTCGGTTTTCCCCGTATATCTCAGAAACGGTCCGTGATATTTTCGATTTGGAATCATCCTTTCATTGTTCACTTAAATAGACAACTTTTGTCTAATTCAATCAAGGTTGTATCACCGTTTTCGAGATGCCAGTAGTGGTACGACATAAAAAAAAGGGACTGTATAAGTTAAATCTTGAAAATAATTTGTTTGTTCTTTTTTTTTCTCGGTAGTCATATATATGTGTATGATAATCATTTTATACATGTGTGTGTATTGTAAATGGCGATATCAAAGATCAACTTAGTTGAATCTCGACCATGTTTACCTGTTTTCTGTAAATATTATATTGCCATGTAATCTGAAAAGGTAAATGAAATAAATAACTAAATTAAACTAAATAACAATAAAAATATTCTTATGTAATGGTGAAATTTTGCATTATATACAATAATTTTCTTGTTGTTAGTGATGAACTATCTCTGATGATGATGATTTCTTCAATGATCACTCTACGAAACTTGCCTTTCGAAACGATTTCAATCTGACGAACAATCATTCAATTCGAAAGGATAAGAATAAACTATTTCATCAAGCCTTGTTTCACTCAAGATTCATATTGCTTCAGAATAACGAGTCAAGAAGCAATGAATATTCATTACGGAAGATTGCGTTTCTTACGAATAATTCAACAGAAATGCTTATGTGCAAGTTGTTTGTTTCTGGAAGTAGAGTTGTGAATAGATGGAGGAATTCATACACTTCAAAGTTGGAAAGAGGTTCACGGGAGAGTTATTAAAGAAAATGGGTATTGTCAAATGTTTCGTAGATCTGATGTTGAATGTATGAAAAGTTGAATAAACGATGAGTAAGCGATGAAATTGGAACCTTTGGTGTGACTGTTGAAACTTTTCCAAGAAATCAATTACCCCAACACCAATCTGAAAAAGTGCAATAATATCAGTTTGGTGTTAGGTTAATTGACCTGTATGAAAAGTTCACTACTCAATGATGTTCGTTTCATAACAACGCATATTTTCACACTTGTTGCTGATTTTCAATCGATGAAATGCAGTTGAAGGCATCGGCATTTAGAGTTCCATCTATTCTGCCTCTTACGGTTACATCATCAAGCCGCCTTTAGTTCACGCTGGGTATCATCGTTACATTATTTTCAGTTACCAATACTGGGGATAATGACCAATAGGCTAAGCAATAGAGATATCAATTGTCCTTGACAAAAATACTACCTGGAAGCCGCCTGTGCTAACCGTGCAGGACAGTCCGTAGTTTATTCCCAACATGTACTCTACTCGAAAATGACTATTCTGAGAGAAAACGGCCAAATGCGCGTGAGCGGTACAGTCACAGAACACCCTATCTACACAGAAGCGCAACTGAAGCGTTCCGACCGAATCGAAAGCTTGGCTTGTATATTGTCAACCTCACATTTGTGTTGTTAGGGTGTTATAGAATTTTCGAACAATTATCAATGTCCTTGGGTTATTACTACTGATAAATTCTATTAATATCGGATGAAAGCAAGATCAGAGTAGTTTTAAACGTTCGTTCCTGCAAAATTCAGTTGATTACTCTAAAACTATTTGAACATCAAATAGCTGCCTACACCACTTCTCTATCTACTTTTTTTTTAAAGGTGCAGAAAACAGTGAGCCTATTCACTGAAATTATTTTGGTAATCATCCAAATTCTCCGTTTATATTTGTTGAGAATAAGGGAATGTAGATTGCTGATCAACGAAGCATTTAGACGAATTTGATAGGGGAAATGTAAGTTCTGAATTATTAAGACCTTCCTAGGGTCGTATCTTCAAATGGAATTAAAACTGTCCCAATTTCAGTTCAGAAGCAGAAATGCTCAGTCTAGAAAGTTTACAAAGGTGTATCACTTGAACTGTATATCAATCGACAGTTTGAATTTACCGCCAAGAAATGACATTATACAAGCCAAGCTTTGAATCAAGGTTACGAAAAATTGACCCAAAAGATCAAAGGGACCGCCTTTAAGTTGCGCTTCTGCGTAGATAGGGTGTTCTGTGGTACAGTGGTGGGATCGAGAAGAAACGTAGTCGCTGCGGTGCGGACGCCAGCGGTCCTCACTAACCGCCGAGAGCTCGTAGCTTTGTCCTAGATACGCACTGTCCCCCACCACTCGACCGCTCACTAGCGGTCAGACGTATTACCTCATGTTCTCACTAGTTTTTAACACACTTAACGCTTTTTAACGAAGAATCAGAATATACGTTTAGCTACTATTCTCGTCTACTTCCCAAATCTATTTTTTAATTTCAATCGAACGACCTCAAACGGATCCAGCTCTCCGCGAAAATCTTTCCAAAAAAAAAAAGAAATGAGGACTGTGCAAAAACTATTAATCCGACTAAATCCAGGTTTTGCACACATAAGTGCACGTCAATAGCTACTATCGTGCAAAGTTATCTGTAAGTATTGAAAAATGGGAGAGTTATGAAATAAAAAAAACACAATTTTTCGTTTTTTTCCGCTATTCTCCGATCGAATCGTTTGACCCGTCATTCTCTTCGGAATTCAATTATCTACAGTGTATCCCTTTGCACCATTAACACTGCTTCAATAATTTCCATTTTACAATAAAAAAAACTAAAAAACGCGAATCTTGTTTTTTATTGTTCACAACAAACTTAAAAAATTGCATTTTCGAATAGAGGACATGGTGGAAATGAAGTACGGGTTGTCCTACTCGGGATGGCACGAGCAGTTTCCAGGTAATATTTTTGTCGAGGACAATATCTCTATTGCTTGGCCTATACGGCTACATCATCAAGCCTCCTTTAGTTTACGCAGAGTGTCATCGTTACATCATTTTCAGTCACCAATGCGGGGGGTAATGACCAAGGCATCTCGACTCATCTGTACCACCCTCATCCGATATGTCCTTCAAGTTGGATGAAACTGTCTCCTGTTTTATCGGTGATTGACGTACAGGCTTGGCATCTCTGGTATCAATCCGATGCCCAAACAATTCTTTATCGCAGCTGTTCTAGATTTGTTGGTTTAGTAATAAATCCAGCAATGTGAAATCGGGTGATCTAGCTGACCAGATAGCATGAAACATCTCAAATAAATCTGAATGTTATCTTATTCAAGACAATTATGATATCTTGAAGATGTACATGCATATCTTTTACATATTTTCAAAACGTCTTGAATATGTACGTATGTTACAAAATACGACCTTTTGAAGATATCTTTCCCTAACATTTAAACAAAATTTTAAAAAAATGCAACTCTTCATCAGAACACAATACAATACAATCAGTTAAATTGCTCCGCTAACTTTCCAACGCTCGGTACTAAAACTCTCTGTGATAAACATTATTCTACTTCGACTTCTGCACTCAGCAATACCAAAGCTTTCTCCTATAAAAACTCTGTAAAACTCTCCGCCTCTCCACTAAGCTCGAAACTCTGATAACTATTCGAATAACTCTCCTCCTCCGCGATGAATTGTCTCCTTTTATACTTGCGTACGCCTATGGAGAATCTTCGAGTCGAATCTCGTTAATCGAACATTCCACGCATGACAAGAGTTCTCCCTTCGACCCCTCGTATCATTTTGCGTTTATGAGCGACAGGGCCGGCGCTTGGATATTTCGTAACAATATTATTGAATTGTCTCTTTTGATCGAATTACATGAATAATTAAATGTATTTTACAATGAAACACAGTCAGTGGGTACTCGAAATGATTCTATTGAAAATTAAAACACTATAAAATCATTATACATATTTCGAATGAAATAAAATGATTATGCACGAATCACCAAAGTTGTATTCGAATTTCTGAGTCGTTGTGGAACCTCCAGATTCAATTCACAAAAGCTAGACGTGGAAATTAGTGATTGTCTTTTTCCATTCAAACGTAAGTATGACATCAATATATTTCAAAATTTCCTCAATATACAGCTCATCCAATCCATCTTGGGACAGAACTAATGACGTATATGCCCAGCAATCTCTGTGGAGTATGATAAGAATAAAAAAACCTATTATATATGTTCACTGTGTTGAAATTTATTCCTAGTAGGTGTTTTTGTTTCGTCACGGTCTACCCTACCCGTGTGCAACTGGAAAAGTAGCGGAGTTTGTGCCAGGATGGATTGGATAAGCTGTACATCATGTTCACAAAGATAGTTTCGTATCGAAGGGGGTCTGAACAGTATATTTCCAAGATATTTCAAATATGCATTATATAAGATGAGATAAATAAGATCGAAAAGGTCTTAAGGCATTACAACATTATTTGGTTACAAATAAGATGTCTTTAAGATGTCCTATGCTATATGAGTGACATCTCTACTGAAATGAATTGACAATTATTGTTCGGGAATGCCGATTGAATACACCGGACATCTTGAATAATGCTTTTGAAAGGCGACTATATTATTGTTTAGAACTAGGCAGAGGTCATTTCAAGTGATTCATTTTCAATTTTGATCCTATAACATATTTTATTTTTATTTCATTAATAAAGGCATTTGTTATTTTTCTCAAATTACGTGTTCGATAATACAGAGATACAGAGATAATAAAGGAATAAAAGGCCTGCCAAATGATGAGTCACTGGAATCCTCAAGCAAATGATAAAAATATGGTGGGTAGCTGCTGACCGCAAGGGGGTGAAGTATCGGGTATGATTTTCATCTCAATATTATTCCCCTCAGATGTAACAAAAAATAGAGTTGGGTGTTCCCAAAATTAATTTTGGTCTGTTCCTAGCAGTGATTCGTTCTCACAGCTGAATGACTATAATGCCTCACGCCTATCAAACTCCGGTCTTTTTGTTTTTCTGTGTGGAAATGTTTGTTTGAGTGTTGGGTGCACAAATCGAATATAAAAATGGTTTTCAAGTATCAGTATATCCATCAGTTATAATGAATGCATATGCGAAGAAGTAGTTCTTTCCTCCACATGAATGAATCAATCATCTGTGAAAACAACTTCACATTCAATATCGACGGTAACAAAAAAATTTTTATAGTTTAATCCCTTCACAAAAAAAATCATCTTTATCCAGCTATTCCCCCTGCGGTAACGTTCCCGAAGAAGATTCTCAAATAAATATCAATCGCATCGCTCAAACATCCCCAATTAAATTCGTGCTCCAGTAATTCCAGCATGGTCCTCATTCGAATCAGTGTTGTAATTTGTACAAGAATGTCCTCCATGCCTTCTTTATAAGTTGGAAAAGTTTCATAATTACTGAGTAGGAGTATCGTCTTTGAAGCAGCTGACGCGCTAATTACGGCCAAGTTCTCATTAAATCGCATATCCGCTCTTCTCTCTCCGGAGTGGAGCTACAGGGAAACTTAACTAAATTTTCAGCTCAAATTGCGACGTCAATACATTCTGCGTTCGTCTATGTCTCAAAACACACTTAATGGTGATATTCTGAAAACTCATTTGCTGGAATTTCTCGTCTAGTTGAAAGCCGATACCCAACAAACGGCAGGTGCATGCAAAGCTTGTTGGTTATTTATTGCAGTAATAACTAACTTACGAACTGTGTTTTTAAATATTACGTAACGTTTTGGATTTTGATGATATCTTTCATCAACACAAGATGAAAAGATATTCAGAAATATGATTATTTTTGTATAGAGGTTTTCCAAATCATCCCTATGCCCACTGATGAGGTTTGAGAATAATGTTCTCTGAGCGCAACAAGCTTATCTGGGTTTGAAGAAGGTTTTTTTTGTATACAGAAGCACTGTGATTTTCGAAAAACATGCGTGAATTGAGGGACAGGAGAGAGCGAATTAATATAAACTTGAAATTTTTGAAGTTTGTAAGCCTCAGAAAAAAACTCGTACAGCTAGGATTTCCTGAGTTCAGCTGTTATAAAGATCCCTGAGCAAGAGAGGATCGACAGGATCCTAGCTAACAAAAAAGGAAGGGTATTCTGTACTAATCGGGTCATCCATGTTGATACTGTCAACTATTATATAACATAAAACAAAGACAAGTCTTAGAGCCTTCTGCGATGTTCCAACGAAGTGAGGGAGTCCGTGAGCGAAGAATCACCAACAAGACGGATTGCCTTCAACGAATAGAATCAAGGAATCCCAATGAATGTTTTGGTGTCGTGCCCCACACATGAGAACTATATTCCAAGACAGGCCGTATCTCTATCTTGTAGATAATTGGAAGCTGACGAGAAGTGAAGTATTTCTTCGCACGAAATAGAAATCCATCATTGAATTCCACCAAGTTGATGTTACTACCTTCGATAATTTTCGCCAAGCCTCTCTGAATTTTTGTTCCACGTGCTGATATGGGGTTAGGTTATGTTAGGTCAGAAGTGAGTGGGTCTGTTCGCCCCTTCACTGCAACCTACAAGGGTTAATGTGGCTCACACCTATTCAAACTCGACCAAATAAACCCAGCTTCTTAACGAAGCCGATTAGTTTGTATGGTGAGTGATCTTTCAGGTCAGATGGTAAGAGTGAAGCCTTGCCAAACTCTGAAAACCTGATTCGGTCCGCAGCGGGGTAGGCACAAATTTTGTGCTCTGCTGTTTCATCATTCTCCAGACAAACTGTCTTCCGACAGTCCGATTCTCTGCATATGATGATTCAAATGACAGTGACCTGTGAGAAGGCCAGTTAGACATCGTAGTTCGTCCCTACTGTATTCCAACAACTGTTTGGTTTCCGACTTCGAAGGGTGAATAAACGCCTTGGAATGAGCCAATCCCGGAATATTTTGCCAGAAGTCCATAAATCTTCTTGCCATCCAGGTATTCAATGTTTGTTTGGCAAAGCCTAAAGCGATGCCCATGACAGGTTCTGGTCCGATGAAGCTGCTTACAGCACCCTCCTTTGCAAGGGAGTCAGCAGCCTCATTGCCTTCCAGGCCAGTATGGCCCGGAATCCAGACCAGAGACAATTTGTTAAATCTTCCTATTGAGGAGAGTCGTTTTTGGCAATTTATTACCAGTTTCGACGTTGATCGGTAAGAGCCAATGGCTTTCAGCACCGCTTGACTGTCCGAGAATATTTTTATTGACTTGTGTGTGAGGTTGGATTCTGCCAATATCTGCGCACACAGTTCAATAGCATAAATTTCCGCTTGAAATACGGTCGCATAGGTCCCTAGGCAGGTTGATATCTCTGTCCTGGGTTTGCGACTGAAAACACCTGCACCGGAACCAGAAGGTGTTTTTGATCCATCTGTGAACCAACAACTATCTGCTCTCAGTATTTCCTTCTCCCGGAGGATCCAGTCCTTTTTACTCGGGAAAAGAACTGTATGAGGCAGTTCATAGTTTACAGTTGGAGTCATAATGTCAGAGGTCATTCCCAGAATGCTGTGACTTCTAGTGTCAGCCAGCAGTCCAGTATACTCTGCATTAGATTGTTTTGTGCAATTAGCGATGTGCACAAGTCTATATGCAGTCCATCTAGCCTCTCTCTCCAGAAAAATGATATGGGGACTCTGGAAGGAAAACACCTGTATTCATTGAGAAAATATTACACGATACTCCATCAAGAGCCACATATAGAAACATATCAGACGAGGAACAACAAAGCACACAATTGAGGAGGTAAGACGGCAGTTTGGAAAGTTCAAAGAGTGCCATTCATAAACCTCAGAATTCGACATCACGAGGTCATCACGAAAAAGTTAGAATTTATAATTGCGCAACTTGTTCTCGGAAGTTTCAATCCATTCAACTTTGTAGTGTGGTGTCCGGTCAAATTATATTTCGAATTGATCATACTCTTTGTATAAGAAGTGAAAGAAAAAACTGAATGTTAGAAGAGAACCTATACGACAGCACAGATTGGAATTCTTGTGAACAAAATTATACAGTGCTTTTCTTTAATCAATCAACTCGAATTATTGAATCTTAGGAAAATGAAATTGATGCATAAATACTATATTTTGGATCGAAATTGAAAGCTGGCGACTGGGCGCCATCTGGAAAAAAAATTAAATAGAAAGGTTCTTTTGAAGCACCACTTGACAAAAAGGTCAGTACGACAACGACATTGTTTAGTTCGAATATTCTCATTCAGTTCTCGATTTTACGAGTAAAATTTAACAATTGAACAAAATTTAACAGAGAAACTGTATTTGAATATACTGGAAACTACTGTTGATCATCTAATCGCCGAAATTGTCGTAGTGAATTCGAATGAATTCGATATGGATATTATTATTCCAACAAGCATCACCACATCACTCGAGACAAATGAGAAACTATTTGGATAATACTTTCCACGGTCGTTGGACTGAACATAGAGGTCCTACGGAATGAGCAACTCGCTTGCCAGATTTGTCGCCTTTAGACTTTTTGTATGGGGCTATTTGAAGCGAAATGTAAACGAAACTGAACCTGCTTCAATATTGAACATATGGCAGAGAATTCGTAGAAATATCGACGTTGCTGTGTTCGAAAATGTTCGACGTGAAGTATTTGATAGGCTATTCTAATGTTGAGACGTTTGAGGCAACCATTTCGATCATCTTCTGAACTGTACTCAGCTTATTTCGTCAATGTATGAAGTTGAACGTCGGTGTATTCAGGCAATTTGTGAATGTTTTGCAATTTTGTAGTAGGTGAAGATATTGACTTCATACTCTAGGGTTTTCGTCAGGAGCTTCAAAATGATGTTTCACAAGACCTTCTTTTCGTTAATTTTTTGTCCATATTGCACCCAGTCGCCATTTCGAGATATTCACTCCAAAATATAGCATTTATGCATCAATTTAATTATTCCAATTTTCAACTTTTTCAGTTAACCTGTTCAAGAAATAAAAGGGGGGTTGGGACATTGATGAAAAGCACTGTGTGGTATCTACTATTGACTTTCTACAGTTCAAGTTCTACAAATTAATCAGTGATGAGGGCTACATGGAAGTGAAAGTGAAAGAAGTGAAATTCACGATTTTTTCAATAATAATGGTTTCTATAATTCAGTATTGATTTTAGTATATCATGTTCTTGAAGATGGACGTTACTTCTCTCCGTTTGAAAGTAATCCTTTAATTTGGACAGAAAGTGTATATGCCTGAATCTTTCATACAATCCGTTCCAACTAGGGTCAACAAGCCAGAGAATGAACACCACCCAGTAAATGAACAATTCGACTAATTTTCGTCTATATTAAGGTTATTTCAACTATGAGAAGTTGAAGTCAACGCTCGTGGATACGGAAACGGCGTGGACCATTTCGTTCATACATTGGAAAAATTATAACCTCAAACAGTGATTGCTCATAAAATTGTCAGATCGGTACCAAGTCAGATAAGACCAAGTGCGCGGCATTTTTGTTAAGGTAAGTGCAAATCAACGCATTAAAAAGATGTATTTTATAGTTTTACCCATAACATATTATCAAATCTAACTTCGAGATAGTGGGAGATCATAAAAAAAAATATTTTTATGATGTACATCGATTATAGAAACACTAAAGTTATCAAATAACTAATCACATAAAAATAAAACCACAAAGAAAAATAATTCATGGTCCTAGAAAGTTACAACTACCGTTAATCGTTCAATTACTGGTCTGGTGACTGTACATTCTTCATTTAGTGTACCTATTCATGCTACTATCCCTTGAAATGTTACTGTTTTGTTATGGTGATCGGACATAATTAACTTTCAGTAAAAATTAACCACTATAATTTCCTTTGAAGAAAAACGAAAATCTAGTTTCAGAAAACCTCAATTTATTTTTCATTGTCGAGGAAATATTTCTAATGTGTCGAAAGTTTTAACATTTATGGATTTTCAATTTGACAAACTTCCTACAAAGTTTTTCAACACGCCACTGCCCCCACGCATAATATTTACCGTTCGTCTCATCAAGCATTCCAGTATCATAATTCACCCCCAAACTCTTCGTAAGATTCAGAAGGTGGTTTCGCAACCATAATTACTTCCCGCGCTCGGCGAATATCCATCATATCTTTCTGCAACCCCTTTGCGCCTCTGCTGACTGCCAAACAATTAGGAGCCGATTTCTGTAATCACTCCGTGTTTCCAGGGGCGTAATTTATCACGAAAACCGCCTAATTCGCTCTTGTCATCCATATAATTTAATGTATTCATTTTTGCGCCCCGCTCGGCATAATTTTAAATTGGGAGTCAGTGAGGCGAGGGCGGCCTGGTGGGAGATCTAGAACAAGAGGACTGGAAGATGAACAAAGTTTCGATGATTCTAACCGATTTATGATTCGCAGAAAGCGGCTGATTGCTGGATTGGTTTGTCTTGGAATGGACCGAATTCAGTTCAATTATGTTTGAGTTTGACACGAAATCGAAACGTTTATCATTAAGGAGAAATGTTGTTGAACTATATTCCGTATGTTCGAGTTGGCAACTTTCCGGCTTACGTCCCAAGCAAATAATAGCGATCAATAGTTGAATAGAAAGCTATATTTGCTCTCAGATTGAGTGAAAGAGCAACCTTGCAAAGGCGTATCCTTCCTGAAGCTTGAACTCTACCCTTTTGTACTTTCTTACAAACTATAGCTGGGGAAAGATTCAATTCCTGAAGTAGTAACAATTATTTCTATGGGGTTTAATATTAACTAACAGGGATAGTTCATGATCACAAACGCTGTAACTGAAAAACCATAAAAATAAGTGAAAGATCAAGTTCCAATTGAGTCAGTCGTGACAAGATTGGGGATTGATTTCTGATTTGTGATAGGTGGGTAGTAAGAGTATATTGTCTACAATATCTTGAAGATATCTTATTAGCATTCAAATAATGTCGTGATGTCTTGAGACCTGCAAAAGATGGCCCAAAGATATTTTATCTCATGAGAAACCTGAGATAATGCATCTGTGAGATAAATGTTTAAAGTAGAACAAATGAATCTTTCCTCTTGATACAAAACTGTTTTTGTTAATATAATTTATATTGGAGAAAAATATATTGATATCATACTTTAACCAATCAAATAACCTTGTACCATCATCAATTTGAACTGCCTACACTAATTTCACGCCTAGCTTTCGTGCTCAACGATTGGCTGAAGCAACGAAGCAATCAGCATTTCAAGACGCGCCGCCGCTGATTCTTGATCTGAAATTTTTAAACCTAACCTAACCTTCGTTCTGGTTAGTGCGGGTGTTGGATTTGTATATACCACCACCGATCTTAAATATAAACTGGATGAGCAGTGTTGCTTTCGACCCTTGCTGAAATTACGCCAAATTGAACCCTGACAAATCGAAAGTGCGCCTGTGCATTGCTCCAAAGTGCCAATGTCATTACGTCACAGCGTCAATTTTATCAGTGGCGGTCGGTTTGTTCAAGTTATTATTTGAGTTGTTATTTCATAATTTCATTTTAGTCTTTGCAGTTTTCAAGTGAAAGTGTTCGGCTACGTGACTGTTGCGAAGTTATAGTGAAAGAAGGTTCATTCGTTTCTTGTAGTTTTGACTTTCTCACCAAAGCCTACCTATTTCTCTTGAAAATACTGTGGATTCTATTATACACAGAATGAAGTGTTTTGTACCAGGCCAGGTTTTACTAATTATGCTGATGGTTCCAAAAAAGGCGTTACATTTCATAGCTGAGTAAGAGTTGGCCAACTCTCAACTTTCTTACTTCAATTCTTGTAGAATATTCGTCTCTAATGTGCAGGTTATGACGGAGCATATGATCATAACCAAATTGTTTTCAAATATTTTATTTGCGATTGTTTTTCTGTTCGTTCAGGAAAACAACGGTATTTTAGTCTCAACTCTCCAAAACGAAGCTAGGAAATATAAAAACAAATGAAAAATGTTAGTCAAAGTTTATCTGAGAGGTTGATACACTTCCGAAAGCTTGAATTATTATTAGATTTAGGTGCATAAATGCCCCCTTTTTCATTACTTTCTGCTTGATAATTGTTAATTGCTACTTCTTCACATTTCCTATGAAGTATTGAACTATAAATTATCTAAAACTGGTATTTTTTGAGAATCCAGATACAGAACACACGTTTAAAAATATTTTTTTTAATTAGTCGCCTAATTTTCGAGACCATTTTCAGTGAGATGAAAATATTTCCTACTAACCCAACGGAGACGCCCATGTTTGACATTTCGTTAATGCGCATGTGCTTTGCTCCAAAACGTCATATACTAGTTGGCGTAATTTTACTATATGGCAATGCTCATCCAGTTATATTTAAAGATCGGTGTATACCACGGGCTTATCTGACAGACGACAGTGAATGGCAGTTGTAAATCCAGCCTGCTGGACAAATAAACGGGTCTACAAATGCTTATCGTGCATTTGTGTCATATTTCAAAATGTTTTTTGTCGATAATGCCTCAGTTTTGAGCGATTGGAAAATGTGGAAATAGAAGAGGCAGAGATAAGGTTTCACTCCATCGATTCCCTTTCATTTTTGACAAAGAAAAATATATTAATCCTCTTGCTGAAAAGAGACGTGAATTGTAGATTCAGGCAATTATAAGAGTAGATTAGTACTAAATTGAAATGGGATCAAAACATTTTGTATCTCCTCAGAATTTTAATTATGATCTCATTAAATTACCATTATTGTTTTTGGGAATACGATTTTTTTGTCCAGCAGGCTGATTGACAGTTCTCATGTGACGTCACATGCCCGCGGTCTATTGTTTGGTAACCATCTTGGAAATGTCATTATAGTATTCTGTGAAGTTTTGTTTTCCCGCGAGTAAAATATGAAGAGAATTGGTTTGCAGAAATACTTTATATAGGTCAAAAGAGCGATGCTGAATCAAGTTCCGATTCTCCGAAGATGAACTCGGCTATTTCACCTCATAATAGTGGAATGATTAATAATCATAAATGGAAAACAAAATAGTTCAGAAGAGTGATCCTATTAGTGATTTGAATATTAAAATTATAGAAAATATTATAACAGATAACCTTCAAATGCAGGACACTCTAATGTTCAGTATGTCGATTTCTGTGTCAGTGGCGCACACAGAATAATATTATATGAGGGGGTATGCGGAAAAAAATTAGCGCCGTAGGCGATTCTCAGGCAATAATTAAATGTTCCGCTATTTTATAGTAGGTGGAGATATTGACTCAATACTCTAGGGTTGTACATTATTCGTCAGCAGATTCAATTTATTTCCCAGAGTCGTACAGTCGCCATCTTGGAATTTTCATTCGTCAATTCCACACCACAATATAGTATTCATGAATCAATTCCATTATCTCAACTCTCAATTTTTTGAGATGACCCGTTCAAAAAATAAAAAGGAGGAAGTCATTGAAGTAAACCACTGTATATAAGTACATGTACATAGTTTATAATATTTGTTTTGCTGTCTCTTTTTTTGCGAAATATGAATGAATTAACATTGAATTTACTATGCAAATATTATTTGTTAGGTATATATCTTTGCTTTGATTTTTTTCCTTGTCCTTCCGATTTATCAGTAAATTGTTGGTGAAAATTGTGGTGATGAAGATCGCATATGCTTTTTTTCAACCTTTATATTTGAGCTTAATTGAACAATGCAGTCCACCAGCTTCTATGAAGATCCATTGATATGCCCTGGATTTCGAGGTATAAATCGTTCGGCGCTCCACTAATTTTAGAAAAACAAAATGATTGGATTGACTTGATTTGATCAAAAACTGGCTAAAAACCCTTGCCCCACACACTCATTCTCAATCAGATTGAAATAGTTGCTGTTGAAGATTATGACATTTAAACTTTGGCGTTCTACTGCGTCAATATTGATATATTATTATTGAAATTGGAAAACTATGGCATAAGAGGTAAACCATTGAGCTGGATATCAAGTTACCTATCAGATAGAAAGCAATTAATATCAATGCAACATTGTACACGGAACAGGATTTGTAACACATTATCAGATTATTTACAAATGAACATAGGCGTACCCCAGGGGTCAGTGATGGGCCCTATACCCTTTTTTTTGTTTATCTTAGTAGCATAAATAGTATCACTAACGACTATGTGGCATATGTCGATGACTTTCCTTATCGTATCGGGGGAAAATGAAAATAATGTTGCATCAAGCGGCAGCATCCTGCTACAGAACATTGGTGATTTCTTCGACAACCATGATAAAACCACAATAAAACTCAAATCCTGAGATTTCATACTCATTTCATACATGTATTTCGCTTATGTTGATTCCCGTATACCTACGCTACGGAATATGTCTCTGGGTTCTATCTACACCCGAACAAGATGTTTTTATCTCACAAAAAAAAATCAGATGTATTGCTCAGGTGAACAAGCAACATTCTTGCAAAAATTCATTTGTCGAATTCAAAGTCATGCCTTTGATTTCCTTATACATATTTGAAATAAGTGTTTATATTTTCCAAAATAAATTAAAATTCAGAAGAGTCCATGACATTACTGGCATGAATACTAGATGTCAAAATAATTATTACGTTCCGTTTCCGAGGCTCGAACTGGAATACAACTCTCCAGAGACAACGGGAATAAGAGTTTTCAATGAACTGCCCCAAAAAATCCGAGATAGACCTACGCTAACCACATTCAGAGTGCCTCTAAGAAAATTCCTCACTGAAAATTGCTTCTACACAATGAATGAGTTTTACCAAATGTGTTCAATTATTTGACTGTCTATGTTTTATTGTTATACAAGCATTCATTGTGTTTTTCTGTCTTTGTATGTATGTTGACAAACCCAAAAACATGTATTATTGGTCAACGGGAAATAAATGATATTGTATTGTATTGTAAAAGTTGAAACTTCTTGAAGAGATCATTCACTCTAACACCACTTCGTTACTATTTGCACTCGACTCACATTTCGCTAATAAGGTAAACATCTTCAGGAGAAGAAAACTGATACAAGTTTAAGTTTTCTTCATCAGTTGAAAATTATGTTTCCTCTCATATAAAAGTCCAATTGCGCAATGAAGTCACCATTGTTTCGCTTCAAGCAACAACCAATATGCGTGAATTGAGTTATACCCAGGTCGTTTCCTTCGAAGCCGATTGATTGGGCATCAAAGACATCGAAACGTCAATTCAAATTCTTGATCCCACCTGAAGCCCCGAGCAATTGAAGGCAGCGGCCCCGCATTTACGTCCGTCATTGCACGTACCAGTGAATTATACAATTGTTTGTGAGCTCGACTACCGGGATATAGCCTCTGGTTAGAGACCTAATTAGGGCCTTTGAGAGACTGGGACGACGCCGACGCAGGTGAGAAACGATGAAGGAGTTCGGGAGTCGGCACTCAACGGAATTCCTTTTTGGGTTTCGATGAAGGTACAGAGTATGTGCGTTTCCCTAAGGAGTAGACTAATGGAGAAGAGGATTTCGTGATTGTGACGCACTCTCAACGAATGATAAGGGTTCAGCCCATCGTCGTATACGGTCGAATGCTTGATTGTCACTCAAATGAAAGTTTCGAAGCATTAATATGACATTTCCATTACAAAAATAATTCTAGTACAATGAGGGAAAGTCATATTCACAGAACCTAGAAATATTTTCATGAATGTAACCGCCTGGTTAACGACCAACGATGGTGGTTATTTTATTTCAGTTGGGACTGAAGATACTGAATCACAGACTTCTATGATGGTGTCAATTGATTTTGACGTCTATCTGGCATGCAATGCGATTTTGAAATTTGTCGAGCATAGAATTTGAATATATTTCGACAAAATGGGTCCCTGTGAGCTATAAAAATGTTTTCCCCCATATTCAAATCCGGGAAAGTAAATGACATCTTGAACTACAAAGCAATAGCCCTTCTGTCAAACTTCGCCAAGGCTTTTGAGATCTGTCTGTATAATAGAAGTTCCCAAACGTAAGAAACTTAATAAACACAGATCAACATGGCTTTATCACTAAACGGTCTACAATAACTAATCTGAAGTGCCTCTCCCAAACAATATACAACGGTTTCGAGAATTGTGCACAAATCGAGACTATTTATACGGACTTCTCGAAAGCTTTCGACGAAATGAATCATCAAATATTGTTGAGAAAACTGGATTCACTTGGCCTAGACAATCCTCTCTTGCTATTTTTCGGGTCCTATCTAACCAACAGAAAATTATATGTCGAACATCGAGGTCACAACTCATACACCTTCACAGTATCTAGCGGTGCACCACAAGGCACTGTCCTAGCCCCGCTCCTTTTTTTCCATTTTAATAAACGATATATGCGAAGAATTCTCGAGTTCTATTCTGTTTTTCGCAGATGCTTGCACTTCCTTGATCACCTATTCAACTGGTGCACAACCAACGAGTTACCTTTGAATATAAATAAATGTAAATACATGACTTTTAGTCTAAAAGTAACTACTATTCAACACCCATATTATGTAATCAATAACCATCATTTAAAAGATTTGGGAATCTGGTTCGACCCCAAGCTGAACTTTGCCATACATTTAAACAAAACTATTCTACAAGCTAAAAAAATGCTTGGCCTGATATTCCGTACCTGCCATGAATTTCAAAACATTGAATGTTTCACCTTACTTTTCAACTCACTTGTAATATCACGACTGGAATATGGTGCATCAGTTTGGGCACCCATATACAACGTACAAATACAGTTGTTGAATCATGCCAGAGGAGTTTCATGAAATACATGATTTATAAACTGGACGGTGCACACCTCCAACAGGAATGTAGCAACGAAACACTTCGGAACAGATTTTCGTTCTCATCTTTGGAGAATAGAAGAACATATTACTCATGCATTTTCCTATACAGAATAATACATACTCTAATTGTCTGTCCTGATCTGTTGGCCCAACTTTACTTTTATATTCCACGCCAGAGTAGCAGAAATGAATGAGTCATGTTTCTACTTACAATCACACAGAACTAATATAGGTAGCAAATCCCAAATCCACAGCGCATGTAAAAAATACAATGAAATTTGCATTCTTTTGGATATAAATATAAAATAAAATCATCTCTATTCCAGAATTGTGTCAGGTTACTATGAATGCTTAATAAAATCCACTCTATTAGAGAGCTGTGTCACAACTTTATATGTATTGACTTCATTTATATTCATACACTTTTATAATATTATTATTTTTACAGTGATAATCTCTGCAATAGGCAAAAACGTAAATTATGAATACCAAATATTGTCTTGTAATTGGTTTTTCTCCTGTTAGACAATAAACTCTTACATACAAAATATAAGCTGTGTATCGGGAAGTGGATGAGGACCAAATGTTTCCATAAAAAATGGAGGAAAGTCTTCTTGTGTTCCAGGAATAACCATTGATTTTCAATACTTGGATTTGGTGCGCAAAGAGTTTTTTTTTGAATGAATGTAGGCGGTCACGGCCGGTGTTGATGTTTCGCAAGTTTTCCGGGCTTTTGGACCGTGTACTGGAATTTAGAATTCCGGAGCTTTCGGCTACATCTGCGGCAGCCATCTTCAGCGGCGTGGTCGTAGTTTAACTCTCCTCTGCGAGTGTACTATGACTGATGATCAGTATTTTTTTTATTTCACAATGCCACCTACTGAAAGATAATTTACATAAGGCTATCATTCCGCTGAGAATTTCATGTAGGTTGGAGAAAATGGTGAATTCTTTTGTACTGCATCATATGAAATGTAAGTCGTCTTAGGTTACGTGACGCCATATTTCCCGAAGGAAACTGTTTCTCGCACATACGATGTGTTAGATAGTGAGATAGATAATTTTCCAATTGTTGGTTTCTATCGATCCATCCAAGTATGGAAAATCTGACCTCACTTGTCGAAAATACAAGATTATGCATTTTTTCCTGTACAGTTTTCTGCGACACATCCAATTTTGTTCTACATTCGGGGTCGATAACTGCAACCTGAATGTAGCGCAATAGTTTTTGGTTTATACAGTCACGTTCTTCGTGTTTTAAATTTGAATTTCAGTCTTACCTTTGAGACGATTATAATCATGTACTCGTAACATTCCCATTTGAATGAGTGAAGAGAAGCTTCATTTCTTGAAAGGTGCTCTGGTTTTGTGAAAAGGCGCATGAAAGAGCAAATCAGATTATCATTTAGTGATCTACTCAAATTACCACCCATTGACTTTTCTTATACCATAAACGGTCAGGTTGTATCAAGATTGAAAGAATTCAAAGATCTTAGTTTCATTTTTCATACGAAATTTATATTTTCGCCTCACGAAAATTATATTGTTTCAAGTAGTTTCAAAACACTTGGTTTCATCATCAGTAACTCCAAATGGTTGTCTGAAATAAAAACACATTTACTAATCTTCAATGCACTTGTGAGATCGAAGTTCGAATGTGGCAGCGTCTGGAATCCTGGACATGTCATATATATTGAGAGTCTAGAAAAAGTTCAAAGGCGTTTCCACAAATACGTTTGCTTTAAATGTGATGGTATCTATCCGGAGCGGGGTATACCTCATGATCTTCTACTTTCTAGATTTCAAGTCAATTCTCTCGATAACCGTCGGACATATTTAGGTATTGCATTTTTGCACAAGATTCTAGAGTCACAAGTTGATTGCCCATACTAGCTTGCACATATCAATTCTACATGTTCCTAAGCTTCCTGTACGTAATTTCATTACATTTCATCCTCCCTATGCGCAAACCAATGTACTTTTTCACTCTCCTATTTATAGAATATGTCGTGACTACTTCAGGATGGACTACATATTTTTCATTGCAAGCGAACAGACATTAGTAGAGGTATTTTATCATAATATCTGTCTAGTTGGTATTTTTCTCTACTATTGTGAAGACGTGCATAAGCTTTTTTCTCACTGAATTTTTTCAGCTCAGGCGCGTCTCTAGGCTGTGTCAATTATCTTCGTTTACACTTTTTTTTGGCTTATATATATATTGTTTTTCTTATCTCTCAATCTCAGGCTAATATTGAGATATTCATTATTGATGGTTCAAGGAACAGTACACCAATCTGAATTTTTTTCGTGTCTGAATACAAGGGAATTGAAAAAGAGAAACTGAGTTCAAGTGAAATTTCTTAATGTATTTCAGAATTCAGAATCCACTGTCATACAGCGTATCTGCTTCCTTTCCATGCAAATGATCTGTTCTGAACAATTAGTTGCGGACAAATCATGGGTGTTGATTTTTAGTCACATCCGAACAATTACAACAATAAAAATCTGGGAGCTGATTCTTAAAAATCTATTCCCCACTGGTCGAGTAACAAAATATCCTCATTCCTTTTCGATACAAAGAGTAATAAAAGCAATTCATTCATTTTGTCACGTGCAACATTGAATGTTAACATTTGAGAATCAAGCCCCGGGCCCTTATACCGGAGAACACAGTATTCGGAATTGATTTTTCGAATGAAATATACATCGTTCAGTCGGTTTGATACTGGTGTCCATTTATGGCAGGCAAATATCCCGCAAACGAATCTACAGAAAACGAAATACTCATTTGCTGCTGAAATATTTTCAAATATACAAGAATAAATATACATTGACTTAGATTTCGTACTTGATGAATTTTACCAGAGTTTTTTAACTCTCGTACTCCATCATTTTCTAATATAATTTCCAAAGCTTTTCCTATTCTGATAGACATGTCGATGACAACAATATTTCTTCTGGTTATTCTCCAGGTTTTTTGGTCTTTGACTTTTCGAAACTTTCCTGGATACTTTATTCATGAAATACTAGACCTGATCCTCAGTGTTTTCCATGGACTTACATTGAAATTTATTGACCATTTCATTCGATATATCTGCTAATTACGTTCGATACTGAAGACTCCTGATCAAATTTCTAAAAGAAGGCTGACTCCTCTTCATTATTGACGGAGCTTCGTATACCACCTCCCCGTAAATAGTGGCTTCACGCAAGAATAAGAATCAAGGTAAGCCAATAATCTATTTTCACTTGATTCCAAAATTAATCAGAGAGTGCTTTTCGTTCAGTGTATAGTTTCGTAGACAGTAATTATCACACCCGTTTCTTCTGTGAAGGTAGTACACCAGCTTGTGCAATGATGATTTTAAAATAGACAATGTTATAGTTGTGAAAGTATATTCGATGGATATTTCAGACTGGGATTTTTATTATATGCGAGGGAAGCCGATCTATCAGTACTTGTTATTTTGTTGATAGTGACTATTTTCACGAAATAATACATCTCGAATTTTGAATTACTGACTAATGAGGACACAAGAGTTTCGACAGTCATGTTTGTCCTGGAAAAGCTAAAAATGCATAGTCATTTGAAATTCTGTAACACTCCATGGGCTGCCCCCATATACATATACTATGAGTTCAGAACCTTTTCTGTAAAAGTTGAAAGAGACCCACTGTCAGCAGCAGGGGTTTATCGCATACCGTGCACCTGTGGGAAGGTATACATCGGTACCACGAAAAGATCCATGGGAATGAGGCTCAGAGAGCATGAAAGGAACTGCAGGCTAGGGCAAACTGACAAATCGGCGGTGGCGGAACACGCACTGAGTGAGGGTGACCATAGGATTCTGTCTGAAAATGCTAAACTGATTTCCCCCAACCAGGGTTACCATAGCCGACTGGTACGGGAGGCGATAGAGATCCAAGAACATACGGACATTTTCAACAGAAAAGAAGAAGCGTTGAGTCTAAACCGAATTTGGAATCACATTCTGAGGAAATCGAGAATAACTAATGAAATCACGGCAGGTAGTGCGGCAACTAATAATGATGATTATTCCCCGAACTCGACAGAAGTAATTAACACTCCAGACTAACTACATCAATATAAATACGCCTTAAGGAATCGAAACGTTTAGTCATCGGAAATGATTAGCGAAACGTTAGAAAGAAATTCCATTATTATTATTATTTGCACTCCTTGGGCATTTCGCTAACGAGATTAGCATCTTCATGGAAAAAATGGTTCAATTCAATTGTTCAAAATTGTTATCTTATCAAACATATAGCAACACCTAACTTCATTCTCACTTCTTTCCAGTTTCTACATTGATACGAGGGATTCACCTTGCAAAAATTCTCCCAAGCGTGGTTTAATGACCCCAGTTCACATGTTATTTGTGTGATGTCCTGTAGATGCCGTAGACATATAAGAAATATCACCTTGGGTTAGATTACTCAACAAGGACTTTTGAGAGACTACGACGTTGTCGACACAGATTAGAAACGATGATAAAGTATGGGAGTTGGCACTCAACGGAACTCCATTTAGGGTTTTCAGAAGGGCCAAGATATGTACGTACTTCTCAGTAAAGCAGGTGCGAGTGAAGTTGAGGAATATGAGATTTCTTGAGTTCGGTGCTATTGAAGCGACAAAATAATAGATAAACATTCTGTTCGCTTACAACAAACGATGAGTGTCCATCCCATCAACATATCGTATCTAGTGCTCGAGTAATTCAAAGAAATTTTCTTAAGAAGTTTTCCAATCAATATTTTTTTCTGCGGAGCTCGATATAACTAACGAACAACAATATAATGTGTGAGTGCGTAAGTGATGCGTGAGGCTCAACTTTATGTATGACTGAGGAGTTTGAAACGTGAGGTGTAGGAGTCTATTCTAAACTGTACCTTATAATTTTTCTACTGATTTGAGATAAAACTATTCATATCAAATTAATATACACAACATAACACACATATATAGTGAATACGATGGTGTAGAACGTGCTTTATAGTATTGAATCACCTAGATATTTTCCATACTTGAGAAAATAAAACCATCAAACTATAACAATCTCTCTTGGAATCAAATTTCCAATCAATATTGAGTGTTCCTTTCCTTTGAAATTCCAGGTAAGTTATAGAAAATTATGAATTTTTTTGAAATGCTTCATATGACGTAAGTCTTCTTAGGGTAAGTGACTCCATGCATTCCGAAAAAAAAAAATGTTGTACAGAAGATGTGTATAATTCCGGTGGTGAATGGATTTTTTATAATTAGTTGGTGTGTAACGCTCGGTTCTAGAATGAAAAATCTGCCCCCAGCTACAGAGTTCTACTTTCAAAATGGTGCTTTTGAGCTCGTACAGTTCTCTCTAAACCAGCCAATTTTGTTGTATAGGTGTGGTAAACAACCGTTACAATAATTTGGTGCAATAATTTTTGGTTCATTTTTGAGACTTGCAAAAACTGTCAATGGTCAACTTGTTCAGAAGTTTGGCTGTTATCCTTTGTAAATCCTCAGATAACATTTGCTTGACAAGGCAGACTTACTCCAGAGCTCCAATCTACAGAGAGAAGATTACCAAACTTGCGTTGCTGTCTCGAAATGATCCTAATGTTCGTGATCTATCCTTCAGGAGAAACTTTCATTAACATTTTTCGCTCAATTGACCAAAACAGATATAGAGAGTGAATGACAGTTATAACAAATTTTGATGAGATAGTTATAAGAAATTATAAACTGTAGGTAAATTGAATATTATTCGAAATTTATGTAAAGATTTAAGGGAGAAACATTCTTGAATCATAAATCAAATTCACATGGAAAAAATTATACAATCGCCCTGTGAATGAACAGGAATTCTAGATGAAGACAGAAATCAACAAATTAAACGGGAAGGTGAAATTGAATGACAACAGTCGAAGTTCAAGAATCCCAGAAAATAGAAAATAATAGATATTAGGAGCTTGATCGCTTTCAATAAGATATTAATAGGATATATAGTATTTTACCTAAAAATTGCACAAAGTGATACTTTTCACTGCTTTGTCCAGCAACTTGGTTGGAAAAGGTCATGAAATTGGTTATGGTAAGGTTGTGTTTTGACCGACAAATTAATTTTTTCTTTGTCGCTACGGTAAATCAAAGTGACAAATGAAAAGTGTCAGTTGTTTATTATCATTTGACATTAATTTGATGACGTTTATACCCCATTAAAGAATTATTGAATCATACTTTTTTTTCATTATAAATTATAGCATAATTATAATGAATTTCTTCATTTTTCAGTCATTTTGTAAACTACAACCATACGAACATATATTTTGAATATTCAAATGTCGCTGTACTCCCCAGATTTACTTTTTCACACTAAAATGTGCGGAAAACTGGTCTCTTCCGTACGCTATTTGAAGAACTTGTTTTCGAAATAAAATCAAGATACTTATAGATGAGAATTATCATCTCATGCATATCCAACAAATTGAATTTTCAGATACTTGACGAATGTCAGCTAAAGATAAATATACCCAGGCAAGAGGTTATTGTGGTTGGAAAAATACATTCGTGAAAGGTGAATCCACCGAAATAATAATCACCAGTCTAATTTCTGAATCTGGTGCAGATAGTGTGAACCTCTGAAAGACTCAAACTCCTACAACACCAAGTAGAGGAGACTTCCAACAGCCAAAACATCGTGCGACGAAGCCCTAATGAATGACCCGTCGCGAAAGGGAATCGTCTTCGATCTACTTGCAGAAAAAGCTGTTACCCCCGACATGAATCAGAATTCCAGGCAAGTCTCTTCCCAATGAAAGCCTATCATCATCTAGTATTCAGATGTCAGGAGAAACTATTCCTACAAAGTCAAGTATCTCGATACTAGGAATTACGGTCGGTGATAATATCTCATGGAAAAACCATGTGAGATCCATCGCTAGAGGTGCTTCCCAGAAACTTGAATTTCTATTTCGCGCGAAGAAATACTTCATTTTTCGTTAGCTTCTAATGATCTACAAGGCTCAGATACGACCTGTCTTGGAATACAGGGCCTCATGTGTGGAGTTCAGCACCAAAACATTCATTGAGGATTCTCGATTCTATTCAGAGAAAGGCAATCCGTCTTTTTGGTGATTCTTCGTTTACAAAGTCGCTCACTTCATTGGAACATCGTAGGAGGGTCGGAGACTTGCCTCTCTTCTACAGATATTTTCACGGTCGGTGCTCTTGTGAATTGTTATCAATCGTTCCACCCTTGGCAATATCTATACAGATGAATAGTCGAGTACAGAATTCTCTCCCCTTTGTTGTGAATTTGGGGACCTGTTGAACCTTTCTCGCTCAGTGATCTTTTTTCAATAGAATAGCTGAGCTTTGGAACTCCTTGACGAAAGAGGTCTTTCCTGAGGCTTACAAACTTCAAAAATTCTAAGTGAATGTTAATTCGTATCTCCTGTCTCTTGATTCCCTTGATTCACCCGGTGTTCTTTGAACATTACAGGGCTTCCCTTTCGTACGAATCTGCATATATAAAAAACCGCAATGTCCTGGAATTTCTGTTCCTTCAGCAAACTACCCTCCACTAATGCCATTGCTAGATCAAAAAAATCATGGAACTTTCATCTAGAGGGGAAAAGAAATGAAAAAACAAATACATCCGTAAAAATGTAAGTTAACACGACTGCTCTTAATTATATTTTGTCACTGCCCATATGTATGTAGCAAATAGCGAGGACAGGAAAATTATGAAAAATGTATCTAGTGAATTCTATGATTATAACGAGAATTAGCAGTCACAGTCAGTCTCTGAGAAGAGCTGTGCTGGCATGTAATCAGAACTGGAGACGGGATATACGCCACTCCGGCACTTTCAATGCCCCTGATATTCATTTCAGCAGATGTATATCCTCAGAGTCGCTAAATTTCATTCACGAGAAACGAACGGAATTGTGATTCATTATAATCATCCTAATTGAAATGTGCAGCGACGTATGTTCATTTATTCCAATTCGAGAAGTCGGGGATCTTTTTTCATTATTTGTGAATGGCTGGATATACAAGTGATGTTGTGTGACATTTATGTTCTGAAATTGCTAAATTGCTTCGGCAGTCCAGTTGAGTTGCCAAATTTGAGCTCACTGAAGGGAGAAAACTATTGTAGTATGGGGAGACAGGCTGCAGACGTTCAACGAATAATCCCTAACAAAAAAGTTATATACATGAAATCTTGATAGATAAGAGATCTTGAAACGTAAGCTGAAGGATATTCTTTCTGATGGTGGGCTGTTTCATCAATTCACAGGAATCTGAGTATCATTCAACAGGATTGCAGAAACTTCAGGTACTTTTTTATTTTGTGAGTTACATATGAATAAACGTGCCAACTTATATTCATGAAAAATGCATTTCATTTGTGCGAGTGTGATGTAATAATATTGATTTACGACTAATACATGTGAATATTATACTTATGGTGTCTAAAGTATAACACCATATATTACCCAACTAACATTCTTAGTTATAATTACGTTAATCTTACCTTAGAACTGGTCGGCAACCTTTCTGAAAGAAGACTAGATTACGTAATTTTTACCTTGTGATTACCAATGTGGGGAAAAAATTCGAAGTAATTTGGACGTCGAAAATTGGAATATTTGGACATTTAGTTTACTAGGTTGAGAGTAAAAATAAGTAATTTTGACATGAAATTGGTCAAAAATAAGTAAATAGCATACATATATACATATTTTCTCTATCTCAACTTCTCATAATTTGGTTGCCACAACGAATCAGCTATGGTCTACATAAAATGCTGACAATGAGTATGGGAATATAAAAATTATTGTCATACGGTAGCTACATGCTCTCTCCTCAACAATATTCTCCTTGCGGCGCGAAATTTTCTGTAAAATGGTGGTTCTTACCTCCATACAATTCACGGGCCTCTTTAAATTTGCGATTTAATGCAAAAATAATTCAGATTAATTGCACATGTTTAAATTTTTTCTCCAAAAAACACTCTTTTAGCAAAGTTAAAAATGTCATATGCAGCCATTATTTAGAAATAAATCGTCAGAATAAACTAAAATTCAATATATTATCGATATTTATTGATGGGTAAAACAGATATTCGAATTAAATATGGCGTAATTTTTGGAATGTACCTATAAGTCAATATTCTTCTTCTTACGGTATGAAATCGAGTTAATAATTGAACTATCAGACCTGTTCAATAACCTTCATATTTCCTGACCGTAACGGCTTATATCTAGTCATATTTAGGTGAATATTCACCAAGAGAGAATACCAAAACATTCATTGGGTTATGATGACATTTGCTTCGTGAATTATACCCTAAATAATACCAGAATTCAAACCGCCCCAATCCTTGCGACGGTTGGGTAATTTTTGAAAGAGAAAATAGGTAATTTCTCGCATGTTTCTTGCTCTTAAGTGGCTTATGAATTTGAAGGGGATTTACTGGTGATTACTTTCCGGTAATTAACCAAGGTTGCTACTTATGAATTATTTATATTTTGAAGTTGAATATTCAAAGCCTGTACTACCAGTATTATCCTTTTCTTAGACATTTCTTCCCGGCATGTGGAATAACTGTCCTAAAATGTTAGTTGGGTATTCCCTTAGGAAATAATGGCGAGGGATTAATAGTAATAGTCTTTATTTACACCCGTACTCTAATAATAACTTATATGCCCACAACCCGTTTTATAATGAAATCCATTACGATACAGATTTTCAACCAATAGAAACCCATTATTTTTCAATCAAGCATGATGTGCATGCTCTGCATTTGACATTTGTCAAGTCAAAATCGGTATAGGTATTGAACTTTTGAAGAATATAGCCAAACTTCAATAATCATAACAAAATGTCACTCACCTTCGGCTCGTTTCGTATACCGGTTTATGCTCATATATGAATAACCATCATTACACGATCGTTGCATAATATACTATTATTCCCTCTTGAAGTCCTATCACAAAATTTTTCGAATCGAATATTACCATGGAAACGATATTACCGAACTCCAAAGTGTCAGTGTCAAACGCGTAGGTACTGTTTGTGTATTTGTATTGAGATGAATGACACTGAAGAATCATTTATTTATGATAAATGAATCAGTCGTAAATATATTACTCGGAATATTACTCCCTCGCCACTGACGCGGCTATTATTGTATATACTATTGTATACATATATGTATGTACTGTTTTGCTATTACCCGTATACTTCTATTGATTTCTGTTTTATCTTTCTATTCATTTCACATAGCCTGGCTTTGATTTTCGATCGTCATTTTGTAAGGCACTTAGGTATTAGTCTCAGACTCGTTAATTCAAGTTGAAAATGCAGTGAAAACTAGTTCATTCTGATCCGTGGGATACAGGATCCATATGACCATATTCTTTCGGACCCAGAGGTAGTTGTCCACGTATGTGTTGCTCCTATTGACCTAAGTCTCATAATCGTAAAATATGGGTATCCATTATAAGGATATACATTGTGAATGTGTTCATCGAATTGATAATATCCAGTATCCAGTCGTCAGTAGCCCTGTCATGACTTCTAGCTGATTTCTGCTATCAGTGAATTACTTGATTCGACTAATTCTCATACTAACAAATCATTATTGAAGTTAATGGAAATCTTGCAATAGTAACTATTCCATAACACTTGAGACACGAACACGCAAACTGGTTTCGGCCTTATTAACTCCTCATCAGTGCACGGTCTACTATTGTGCCTATCTTTTGAATTGATAATCATTAACTTAGGTACTTCTATCACATCTAACACATTGCAATATTTCTTCTGCGAAGAATCCTGCACTTGCATTGGTCATATATAATTCAACGCCCAGGTATTTGCTAGGAGAGCAGTTTCTGATAGGTGTTAGCACATTAACCTAACCCAATGTAAGTTGAGACTTGGGTTGATATCGTAAAATGATTTTAATTATAGGTAGCCTTTAAGTACGCTCACTGACTATATCCATAAGTTTTTTACTTATTCTTGTTTAAGTCTGAGCACTACGAGTATGCTTCTGGGTACCTCGTCTATGGACAAGTGGTGCGATGATAGCTCATTTGCTTGTAATCAATTTATTTGAAACTTTGCGTGGATAGCTAAATATTAGTGATAACAGTAACAAGTTCAGATAGTCATCGTCATACTTGAAAAAAACAAAAACTATTCACCGCATTTATGGTAGCGATTGTGACGCATTACATGTCAGATAGACGTCAAAATCAATTTAAACCATGGAAACTACGATGCACTATCATATATAATTCTGCCTTTCACTATATTCACTCTTTTTTTTGAAACATAATTGGAAGAAAATAACCAGCATCTGCGCCTTCGGTGGTTGTTGACCCTAAGCTTCCAGATTTGATGCGGGTTCTATGTTCAGAATTCAAAATTTTCCCCATAATACTATAGAAGAAAAATGTCGTTTTCTTTCACATTCATAAATATAAAATTAAACGATATTTTCCATTATTAATTCTCAAGCAATCGAAAGCGGATTTTCATGGTTCCTTAAATAAAGTAAATATTTCAATCGAATCAGCTCCAACTTTTCTTTTGACGGTGGCATTCCAGACAATCTTAAAAAAGGAATTCTGTGAACGACTGAAAGGATTCGATATAAAGTTTGTTTCAAAATTCCGTCCGAACCAAAATATAAAGTTCACTTATAATACAAAATGTTGGGGTTTCATTAGCAAAGTTCACCAATAACGGTGTCCCTTTCGCAATAGAGGTTCGCAATCTCGTCAATAAACTTAAGAACAGTTTTTTGTTGTATTGTTCCGATCGTGCCGTTTTAACTTTTGAGTGTAAGATTCCATTTACGCTTGTTTGGGATTTGTGACCCAATATGACTCATTGAAATTCCGTTTGGGAAAGAGAAATGGAATTTTTACCGTGGATCAGTTACCGTCTCAAAAAGCAATCCTCCTAAATTCACCCTTACTTTGAACGTGGTATACATGGATTACACATCAAGTTAGCGATTTGATAGATGGATGAGTGTTCTATTACATGAGAGGATACCTGACATGACCCAGATAAAAATATTACTGATGATGTCTGAAATATGGGGCAATTTGAAGAAGTACCTAAAAACCACTTCTCGACTGCTTTGACACTCGTCCCATCCTCCTGGTCGAGTACTAATTTAGTTTTTGTCAGTTTTTTCGCAGTCAAAATGAAGAGATTAGTTTCTCACTCCAGCTACCATCTTCTCTCCTTCATTTCAAAATGAAAAAGCTTTCATCTGACTTGGGCAAATTGGTATATTTGCATCGATACGATATTGAAAAGATACGTAATCGAGTCACTATTTGGTCAGTTACGTATCGTATTTTTATGGATTTGGAGATTTATATAACAAATTCATTAACAAAATGCGTATACTTCCCCTTGGTGGCGTTTCGGAAGCTAGTCTGCCTCTTTTTCAATTCCCATTTTGGAGAATTTTCAATGAAATTGCAATATTTGGTACGCAATTCCACCTCCCCAACAAACATTAAACAGTATTCTCCAAATATTACTTAATTTTTTTATATGTGGGAAATCAAAGAATCTTCAGTCAGCTCTGCTCAACTTTCGTTGTTTTATTCTTGCAATTTTGATGAATGATAAAAACCATCATCAATTCATGTTTTGGTTTACTTCGAAGACATTTGAATTGTTTTGTGACAAATTATATATGATGCCCCTAGCTGAACATTTTCATATTGCTTCTGCTGAGTGGTCCTGGTAGACTCTTCTGACGCTCTGATTAACATGAAGCACCTACCACTTCGTCCCAAAATATCCACTCATTCTCTACGTAAACAAAATCTATCAGTCATAAATGATGAGAAATGCAAAAACACGGTTACTGTCCGAAACAAACTGCAATAATATTTTAATTATTCTAGGTAACAATTTCATGGAAAATATTATTATCATCACTAGAAAAAGCTAAACACTTTACCTGAACTCTGAAGTACCTCTCATTCGAGCTACATCCATAGAAACCAATAAAATCCTTCCCGATAGACAGAAATCACAGTTTCCGAAGCAAGTGAGGTTGTTCCGAAAAATTATTTCGCTTTATACCAAACCAATCGCTAACAGCCAACTTTCTCTGAAAGAACACTAAAATTGCTGATCAAAATGCATAACTGAAGCATACTGATCAGTCAGAAACAATAATTTGGCGAAAATGAGCAATATCAAAAGAATAAAAAGGTATCAAAACATCCGATTATATGGTAATAGAACCTTTATAAATTCAGAAACTTTCATGGCAGTCTTTATAAGGAATCAAATATCGAATTTTGACAGAGCTGAAAAGTGATAAGTACTGCTGAACTTTTATGACTAAATATGAATTTGTGATAAGACCATTGTAGAGATGATAGGTTATAATTGATTTTAATAGATCATTGTGAATATTAATTAAGAAATAGGATAAGAGTTGAAAAAAACACACTGCTTGGAAAAGAGTGTTAACGAAAAATCTAAAAAATCGAAGAATTAAATTTGTGATATGACCATTGTAGAAAAAATAGGTTATAAGTTAATTTCAAGAGATCATTGTGAAAAGAGTGTTACCAAATAATCGCGAGTGCCAAGCAATGAACTGTGACACACATAGCAACGAGGAGTTGTTGATAGAGGGAGATTGTATTTTGGTAGCCAATGGTGAAGAAAAGAGAAATTGGATACCGGCGCACACACGGCAAAACAGCCTATTTACGACGACAAAAGTCAAAAAAATAAAGTTTCATTTTGAACAAAATTTCAATGCCAAACCGTTCTCAAATATCCTTTCTATCCAATACAAGATTAGTTTTTTTTCTAGAAATGCCCTAATCCATGGGGCAGGTAGCCAAACTTCGAGTTCTTTGATCACCCTTACTCGGCTCATCAGTTCTGTCCCACCGTAGTGTCGATTTGTTGTGTTTTTGTGAAGTTATAGTGCATTAAGTGGAATATTTTCAATATGGATATTTTACCTTGTGGTAAGTTCATTGTAATTTCAATATAATTATGTAGTTATAGATTTGCTTTTTTTTGTTGTTTGCCTTAGTTTGACTAGATTTTCGAAACAAGTTCCACATTGTTCCGGTGAGAAAAAGTGAACAAACATAACCCACGTGTCTGAACTTAAGTTCGCAATAGTTTTTAGCACCCCTTTTTTCCACATTTTCACATAATTCGTCATTTTTCACAGGTAGTCAGACAGTCGATGGCGCTGTGGCGTTGCCGAGAATAACCAGAAAAGAACTGTTCTTGATACTGAGGAGCGAAAGTTTGTTCAAGTCATCGATACCTAAGTGCAATAAACGATTGTTTGATAACATTTTCGACAAAAACAACATTTTTTTACAAATATTTACACGAAGAGTGATCGTGATGATGAGAGTGACGATGATTCATCGGATTCTGATTGAAATTATTGTTTTCATCATTCAATTATCATCATTATTATTGTTTTATATAGGTTAGTTAATTTTTAAGTTTCTAGTTTCATGGATTTGCATGTTTACTGTTCTAGCTAGTTTGTTTTCCTGTCATACATATCTATATGAATCAAAAACTTTTTTTAAACAATATTTGCCTTTTATTCCTATGAAAACTCCACCAACATGAAATTATATATCACAAATAATGTTTTATACACACAATTTATGTTTCTGTATTGAAAAATGTTTTTGTCGCCGTAAATCGGCTGTTTCGCCGTGTGTGTGGCGTTTTGAAAATAGAAAAATTGTGGAAGAAAATAATTTAAAACTAGTGCAATCCATATTCTATCGACAAAATAATGCAGAAATCAAGCTGATAATATGAAACCTACCTGTCAACCAGACTCCTAAAAGGAAAGTCCACAGTTGGAAACTCTGAAGACTCCAGACCCTGAAGCTACTAATATTTATCCTATATAATCATCTGAGGAGAAGTTTCTAGTATTCCACTGTAACTGTTTCATATCCTGATCGACGACAACGGTTCCTATGAATAGTAAATTTCAATTTTTGAGGATAAACTTTTATTTCCTCACACAAGTGAACCTTTAAAACCCTCCCAGAAGCATTATTCAATCTATAGTCATCATTTATTGCTATTAGTATTACAAATTTATGAATATTTCCTTATTACATTGTGAAAATTTCAAAAATAACTGTTTTCTAATTCATTCCAAGATTGGAGTTTTGAATATTTGAAATTTTTTTTTATTGGTACTACAATCTCACAAAAACATTACAAAATTTGATATTTAGAAACCCTTCTAAGAATTCTACCTGAGATAAGAGACTGCATGTTTTTTTTTTGGCAACAACTGAGCTGAGCTTCTGAAACAGGAAAAGGTAAAAATTATACGAGAGTAAGAAGAGTAAGTATTCAGCCTTCTTGACATAAAATCTTTCTGTCAAGATATTATACATAAAAATAAATACATAAAAATAAAATTCATATAAACAGCCCTTCTTCATAACAATATATATATATATATATATATATATATATATATATATATATATATATATATATATATATATATATATATATGCGAAAGGGATGCTATTGTGACAGAATTAAATTTTGGTTGCAAAAAGTCAGCAAGTGTGATAATAGATTCATTATATTTTGAACGAACTGTTCATCTCTGCATCCGAAAAGGAAATATAGAAGTGTAGGTAGAAACATTCTCCAACTCTGGATTGTGAAATCACCAAAAACTATATCATCCCAAGAACATCGTGACTGAGCCCTAATTAATCCAGCCAAGATTACTGAATTCACGATTAGAAACGAATCTATCGGCGAAGAGTTGTTAGTTACCCAGGTTCCACTCAGTTCTCGTCAAAATCCTCCACTAGATCCAATACCTCTTTTCTCTTGAGTTGTTTTGATTACAGCCATTTTATTATCAATTTCTCTCCCTTATATTTTTTGTGGCGGCACTTACAAATTGAAAAAATTGTTCCTGAAGTTTTGATGCCCTTGTATGACAAGAGTATCATTCAGTAAAATTATGAAAAGGGAATAAAAAAACAGCATTTCTGAAAAATAGTGTGTTATTATAAGTAATCGGTTCTCAGATATCCGCTATTGAATGTACTTATTCCAAAACAAATCCTACCGTTTTCTCTGAACGACTGTGTGTTCATATAGGTTGCCTCGGTCAGTTCTTTGTAATGGTGAAAATCGATTTTCCCACAGTGGAAATAGCAAATGGGTTTCCGTAAAAATCAGTAAGAAGCCCTGAAGTGCTTCAGCACCGGAGACAACTAGCTGTCCCATATCAGCACAAGGCTCTGCTTTCTGGAAACAGTAAAGGAAGTAAAAGCAACAGATTCATAGAACTAGTGTAGAGGAACAACAATCCTTATTATAGTTGTCACCTAACAATTGCGAGAATCATATTCAATTCATATTATAAATTCACGATAGGATTTTACATGCGACGACAAGTTATGCATACTGTAAAAAAACGGCACCCAACTGAGTTTTTTCCTTCTTTTGGAGGCCTTACAGACACTCCTGACTCCCAGATTAATGATGACTCCTACCTATCAATATTGGAATCTATACAAGTGTAGAAGGGCAGATTTTCAATCTATCCCGATAAGTTGCTGCGATAATTTAAGAACAGTTTCTTCTGATTGGTACACGTTCAATTAGTCGGCGACGATAGGTATTTTGAAAAATATAAGTTCTTGATTTTTTTATTTTTGAATGTCCGATACATATTGCCATGAAACCCAATTGTAGAACCTTTAACAATCCTGAAAACTTCATCAGTACATTAGAAAGTCTTAATTCTGATGCAGCTGCACGTATTAACCATTATACTCGCAATATTCTGCAAGTGAGATCATTCATTATGCCGCTTTCTTTCCGATTTGATGCGTAATGAGTGAACTAGTATTTTTTCAAATATCAGACAGAATATGTGTTGAATTGACGGTGAGTTTTGATGTCTATGCATGTATACTTAGCTTTTGGATTAGAGTTTAGTTCGGATTCTCCATATTCAATGATCATATCATTCAAAACAATTGTATGGCATGGAACACACTCACCCTGATGAAAATGAATTCTGGTTCTAGATGCAAAATGGTTGGACATTATCGCCTAAAACTTCAAACGGACATCGACATTGCAGTTGAAGAAATAAAAAAAAGAACGATGAGCATTCACCGAGCAAATAATGAGCAGAATAATTCTGAAATATGGAAAAAATAAATTATGATGGCCAGAAATCGAAGACTCAGATGATTTGGTGGACCAAGACATCGGTGAAGTTTTTTCTCAACCAATTACAGACAGAAAGGTAAATTTCAATTTCCAAGGCATTTTGGTTGATTTCCATGATTGACCTTTCGAAAGTTTGAAACTCAAACACCTCACAAAAATGTACCGCATTCTCACTTGCCTCAAAACTTTGAGAAAGTATATTTTGAAATTTATGAAACAGCTGAAATGACAAAAAATTGCTCAGACTCATACTCACTCGATCTTACCTTATGAAAAAGGAATTTGATATAATATCAAACCAACCGCTACACTCATCAAGACATTAACAGTTATATCACACATAATCTTCCAAATACTCATCAACGAAGTTAAAGAAACTAAATGGTGAAATCCCAAAATCTCCACCCAATTTCTACGTCCTCTTATCGGCTCACGCTCGACGTGAACATAATCTATTTCTGTCATAACTGAACGAGAAACACAAAATCATCGCTCACTCCTATGTCGCCGCCGGTGGAAAAACTGCAATGATTTATACTTTCGGGAGAATGCTTTCGTAATCAACAGCCTTTCGAGGGAGCTTTCACGGCAGAATGGAAATATAGAGTGGAAATCGATACCGGTGGGATTCACTTTCTGACTGCTCATTTCGCTGATGCCAGTTCCAGAGCCTAGATGGGCGAATCAAGGGTTGTATCTTCACGAAACGCTGAGATGAGGGATACACAGGGGTCACCAATAATTTACACAGATGTTCAAAATCAAATTTCACGAATGGAATATCATTTGGAAGAGAATCAAACGCCCTCTCAAAAAAGGTATCACTCGACCCTTTCTTTCATTTGAAATTGGTCCCACCTTTCCTAGAGGGTTGATCAGATATTTCGTAAAATTGAATCGAATTTGATTCTGTTACCGATTAACAAACGAGTCAAGAAACATTGTTATAATTACAACAATTAATTCAGTCATTCGATACAGATCACCGTTGATTCATGCCTCTGATACGCAAAATTTGCTGGCTTATAATGGGTGTTCAGAACTTCGTTTCATTTTCGATAGTTTTTTTTATAAGCAGATTCACACGAAATGGAAGCCCTGTAATTTTCAAAGAACACCGCGTGAATCAAGGGACAGGAGATACGAATTAACATTCACTTTGAATTTCTGAAGTTTGTGAACCTCTCTCGGCGAGGAGTTCCAAAGCTCAGCTGTTCTATTGAAATACGATCCCTGAGCAAGAGAGGTTTGACAGGTCTCAAAGTTCACAAAAAAGGAGTAAGAATTCTGTATTCGTCGAGTTATCCGTGTAGATATTGCCAAGCGTGGAACGATTAATAACAATTCAGAGAGACCCAACTAACATTTTTAGTTATAATTACGTTAATCTTACCTTCGATCGGATCGGCGACCCTTCTGAAAGAAGCCTAGATTACGTAATTTTTACCTTGTAATTACTAATGTGGAAAAAAAATTCGAAATAATTTGGACGTCGAAAATTGGAATATTTCGACATTTAGTTTACTAGGTTGAGGGTGAAAATAAGTAATTTTGACATGAAACTGGTCAGGAATAAGTAAATATCAAGCTTAAATCATCCTTTCTGTTACCAATTATTCCCTTGGGCGAATGAGTGAACAAAGAGAGGTTTCTTTATATAAATAGCATACATATATACATATTATCTCCATCTCAACTTCTCATAATTTGGTTGCCACAAGGAATCAGCTATGGTCTACATAAAATGCTGACAATAAGTATGGGAATTGAATTGAATTGAACTAGCCGATACTTGATGAAAATCCATATTAACAAAAATATATTACAGTTTCCTGTATGACTTTCACTCACAATGGGTTTACAAAACCGCGACACGTGTTTCGCTATTACAATAGCTTCTTCAAGCAAGATAAAAATAAAATAAATAAAAAAATTTTATCTTGCTTGAAGAAGCTATTGTAATAGCGAAACACGTGTCGCGGTTTTGTAAACCCATTGTGAGTGAAAATCATACAGGAAACTGTAATATATTTTTGTTAAGTATGGGAATATAAAATTGATTGTCATACGGTAGCTACATGCTCTCTCCTCAACAATATTCTCCTTGCGGCGCGCAATTTTCTGTAAAATGATGGTTCTCACCTTCATACAATTCACGGGCCTCTTTAAATATGCGATTTGATGCAAAAATAATTGTGATTGATTGCACATGTTTAACTTTTTTCTCCAAAAAACACTCTTTTAGCAAAGTTGTGGTTTTAAAATGTCATATGCAGCCATTATTCAGAAATAAATCGTCAGAATAAACTGAAATTCAATATTTTATCGATATTTATTGATGGGTAAAACAAATATTATTATCAAATAGGTATGGCGTAATTTTTGAAATGTACCTATAAGTCGATATTCTTCTTACGGTATGAAATCAAGTTAATAGTTGAACTATTAGACCTGTTAAATAACCTTTATATTCCCTGACCGTAACGGCTTATATCTAGTCACATTTAGGTAAATATTCACCAAGAGAGAATACCAAAATATTCATTGGGTTATGATGACATTTGCTTCGTAAATTATACCCTAAAAATAATACCAGAATTCAAACCGCCCCATTCCTTGCGACGGTTGGGTCATTTTTGAAGGAGAAAATAGGTAATTTCTCACATGTTTCTTGCTCTAAAGTGGCTTATGGAATTTGAAAGGGATTTACTGGTGATTACTTTCCTGTAATTAACCAAGGTTGCTACTCATAAATCATTTATACTTTGAAGTTAAATATTCAAGGCCTGTACTACCAGTATTATCCTTTTTTTAGACATTTCTCCCCGGCATGTGGAATAACTGTCCTAAAATGTTAGTTGGGGCACCGACCGTGAAAATGTCTATAGAAGAGAGACAAGTATCCGACCCTTCTACGATGCTTCAATGAAGTGAGCGATTCTGTGAGCGAAGAATCACCAACAAGACGGATTGTCTTTCTCTGAATGGAATCGAGAAGCTTCAATGAATGTTTCGGTGCCGAACTCCATATATGAGACCTATATTCCAAGACAGGTCTTATCTAAGCCGTGTAGATCATCAGAAGCTGACGAGAAGTGAAGTATTTTTTCGCATGAAATAGAAATCCAAGTTTCTGGGAAGCACCTTTAGCTATCGATCTCACATGGTTTTCCCATGAGGAATATTACTAATCGTAATTCCTGGCATTGAGATACTTGACTTCGTAGGAATAGTTACTCCTGACATCTGAACACTAAATTATAATAGATCGACTTTCCTTGAGAAGATACATGCCTGGGTTTTCCTAGCATTGAATTCCACTAAGTTCATGTTACCTCATTCTATTATTTTTACTAAGTTTTCGTCAATTTTATTGACGTGAATGTTTCTTCGAATTTTTGTTTCTCGAGCTGATATGGGGACTCTCGAAGAGAAACTGATATGAAGAGTACTGTCGTCCGCAAAACTATCTACTGAACAAAATCAGTGTCAGAAATAAACCTTGTGGAACACCTGCATTTATTGGGAAAATATCAGATGATACTCCATCAACAACCGCATACAAAGACCTATCAGACAAGAAACTCTTCAAAAAAGTACACAACTGAGGGGGCAAACCATAAGACGGCAGTTTAGAAAGGAGACCCCGATGCCAAACTGGAACAAACGCTGTTGAAATATCAAGTGCACGAGTTTCTCCGAATTTTTCGATTGAATGGTGCCAAATATGAAAAACATAAGCCAAAAAGTCACTGGTTGATGGCAAAATCCGCATTTCCGATCAATAATTGTTTCGTTTTATTTCTCTGTACTCCCGATAAACTACACCTTGAAAAATATTAATACGAATTCTTACCTTTGATTTTTTGTATTTTGAATCTCCGTCTCTTCTTTACGTTGAATCAAGCCAATAAAGGTTGAGGTGAGGATGGAAAAGAACAGGATGCAATATGAAATATCGAATTGAACTAAACAACTATTGTTCATTAATCAATAACACCGTTTCACTCTTTCAACTTAATATTCACACCGAAGCAATTCTGAATGCAGTTCATTCGCGCATTAAAAATATTTTTATTCTCGTGTCGGGTCACACACAATTTTTTTTCTTACTCGAATCCATACGCTAATTCCAATGTTGCCAAACTTTCTTCGCTTTTTTCTAACCACAATAAAATTAAATTGAAACAATAATTATTACTGAATTCTCTAGATATTTGATAGCTTCATATTGATTGCTTTTTCCATGGCTTTGGGAATGATAAAAAGCAATGCAATTGGTCTATAATTACAAGGTAAAGTTTTCTTTCTTGTTTGAGGAACTGGCTGAACTCTTGCTGTCCTCCAGGACTCAGGAAAGAAACCCCAAGTTATATGAAAGGTTGAGTAATTTACAAAAGAACTGGTGTCAATTCGGAGGCACATGCTTTCAGAACAATTGCTGGAACTCCATTAGATCCGCAAGCCTTATTCGTCTTCAGATCCATTAAAATATTCCTTAAAATTGTTGGTGAAAAATTATTTCAGGCATATGACTGTCGACAGACGTGATATATGGGGGATCTTCTCCCGATGATTCCAGAGTAGAATTTCTAGCAAAAATATTTGCAAATATTTGTTTTTTGTTGTGCAGTGTAGGCTTGTGAAGCGATTTCGCGTCTTTTCTCGGCATATCCAATGAAATAACAGAGTAAAAATTAATATAGAATTGAGAATACATCATTGCATTGACCTCATTTGTTTTTGATATTAATTGAACAGTGTTTCAGTTATCGGTTATTATAAAAATGATTGAGTCATTATGAAATTCTTACAGTTCCACATGAAAGTGTCTAGTGGCTCAAGAACGGAATAGTGTATTATTCAAAATATTTTCACTTCTGCGATTCTAATGCATCAAATCTAAGCTGGCTACATAACCATCCCATTGAGCCCAAGTGTAAGGATTTGAAACTGGCTAGTAACGGTGTGTCTATAAGGCTAGAAATTATCATAGATGTGAGTCATAGCATGATAAGTATGGTAACCATCACCTGGCACGCATCTTTTGAAGGTATACAAAAATTTAAAAAAAATCTGTAAGTTTGAAATTTTCATACGATTTTGTTCATTCATTGTGGGAAAAAAATCGATAGATATAAGAGTATTATTTAAGAGGAAAAGTTCACGTAAACATAGGTCCAGTAATGCTCTGTTTTCAAGATACAGGGTGTCAAAATTTAGAAAAAATGAAAAATCACGGAACACTTTCACTGGAGAGTCCGAACGATTCGAAAATAATCAACTCGTCACAAGTCTTGTCATCTGTTTCCATTGACATTTCGGTGTTATTCATTCTTTTGATAACAAAATCAGTGACAGTGTTCCGTAATTTATCCATTTTTCTATTGAAAAGCTCAAGAGATGATTTTCTCTGATAGAAATAAGATCTTGTATGGACCGGAATGAAGTATTTTCCTGGTGAGATTTTTTCTACAAATAGTTTTTATTTTGCTTTGTTTAGATATATTTTATGTATGCTATCAATTTGATTCAATTTTCATATGCTTGGTAAACAAAATGAGCAAGAAAAAGTGATTTCATTGTAACCCAGTGCCCTTCGTGCCATATAGGCAGGGAGTAGCTGTTTTAGATGGACTCTGTCTTCCGTTTTGTGAATAAATGTACCAATCGACAGAAAGTGTTTGTAATTGTTTTTTTAGTTGACTTCTTTCATAGAAGTTCTGATTTCTATTTTTTGATTGGAGAAGAAGAAAGCCAAGAAATGATTCCTCCATTGATATATCAATATATAAAATTTACCAATTATTATACTGCATTTATACATCGAACCTCTCGACACACAACTAGTATATTCCCTTGCTTCTGATAAACATCTTTGCTGAAGATTATTTTGTCAACTCTCCCATTCTACTCATCCGACCATATGTACACCCAATTATTTTTTTCCTCATCCTTCCGACTTATTTCAGGTTATTTATCACTTCTTCTCAGGTTGTGGCAGCTCAACGCTTTAAACCAATTTCCACGTAGCTCTTTTTTGGACTTTGTATCATTAGCGCATGAAAAAAGACCCTCGCAGCAGGGCCCGTATAACTCGAAGAGGAAAAAAATGGGCCCGGTGACAAATTCGCCTGGAATATGTGAAAAATGCGAGGACGACAACCATCTTTTAGGCGGGCACGTGTCCGTGACTGCGACACGTTCAAAGTGTCGGGCTAGATTTATAATTCTGTGCAACGGTGCCCTAAATTAAAATCATTTCACACATTTCAAGACCCGTGCCGTGCACAATTACTGCTACGTTCACTGCGAAAATTCAGACGGATAATTCAGTTTCCGTGGAATCGATGGAGTGAGTCGCTCTGATCGGAATGTACTTTTCCCAGCGATGAATTGAAAATTTCACACCTTGGGCGTTTTGCGGGATATCCCACGCGATCCTCTATTACAGCTGAGAGCTCTCAGATGTGTTCGGGAGGACAATCTGCTTCGAATTGTTCATTTATTCATTCGTTCATAGTTGCATCCTGGGTGCTCTTGGATCCATTAAAGATTAGTGGTTGGTCCTTTGTAGGCTGGGTCAGGTGTCTTCTTCATATAGACCAGTGCTTTTCAAACTGTTAGAATACACGACCCTTTCAAGGATAAAAATTTCTGGCGACCCCCTTGGGCCAAAGAAAGACAAAAAAATGTAATGTAATTAGAATACTACATGTAATTTGTAACTCTCTATTCAGGTACCTATATATTCTAAGAACTAACGTTCTCTTCAATGGTGGACATCAAAACTAAAAAAAGGCCTCAATTAGAAAACAATTTGATTGTGAATATTTCAAAAAATAGCACCACGATTTGAAAAATGAACAAGCTCATCCTTCTCACTGGAATTGTGTTTTTCTGTAGGTAGTGAATCATGTAGAACCTTAACTTATTTTTTTCTGCCGGCGACCCCCCAGTAAGGCTCCGCGACCCCCCGGTGGGTCGCGACCCACAGATTGAAAAACACTGATAAAGACCATCAAATTGTTTCCCACGTTACGAATTTGTTTCGGCTGTGAATTCAAATCACTGCGATATCGACTTTTCCGGAATAAATGAGTTACACGAACAATGGTCTTTAAACAAAATTCATATCACAGATTACAGAAAAAAGTTCAGATAGGCGACGGCACACTTCTATGAACCAAAAACTAATCGCTACATTCATGAAGGGGCTGTTGACCCCACCTATTCAACAAAATTGAATGGATTAGAGAAAACTGGGGGAACTACAAATGTAGAATACAGTATAATCGACGAGCTGATGACGGATTTTCCATGCCTCAATCGTTCAATACAAAACAACCAATAATGAAAATGTATCTCGCCACCGAAGTACAACACATCTCCTTTGCGATAGATAGATAGATAGATAGATAGTTTATTGACTATGTGACACATACAGAGTATGGTTCATAGTACGTCAATGGTACAAAGTAATGCATAAATATTTCTAAATATACAACATATATCATAGGTATTACAAAATAAATTATATAAATATATGATAGTCATATCAAATGAAAAATCTGATGACACAAAATGATAATAAATAGAAACGTGACATATTATTGCAGACTCAAATTTTGGTTATACTCCATAACGGAATAAAAACAATGTTCAAGTAGCATTTTCTTCACACTAGTTTTGAAACATTTATCATTAATCGATCTAAATTGGCAAGGTAGTTTGTTGTAAAGCTTTAAATTCAAGGAATTTTTTTCTGATTTTACTAATCTGTAACGTGGCACAAGTAGATCATCAGCAGTTGCAGAGCGTGTGTTGTGATGATGCAGGCTAGAAACTTTTGGAATGCTCTGCCTCATGGAATGAATTTCTGTCAATTGTTGAAATATGTATATGCAAGGAAGTGGTAGAATTTTCAGTTTCTTGAATAATGGTTGGCAGTGTTCATTATATCCTACTCCACTAAGAATTCGTATTGCCCGTTTTTGCAATTTGAATATTTTTACAGAATCAACTGAATCACACCATAACACCGTAGCGTAACCAATCAAAGAATGAAAAAGAGCGAAATAAATGCTTTTAACATATTTGGGTTCAAACAATGGCTAAGTTGCCTAAGAAGAAATAAAATACTGGACAGCCTGGTACTAAGTAGATCTACGTGGTGTGTCCAATTTAGACAATCATCCAGAACAACCCCAAGCAACTCACAGTGGTTAACTGCTGTGATCTGGTTATTACTGGAAATTATCAAAATTTGAGTTTTTGCCCTGTTCATCTGTAGATTATTTGCAGAAAAACAAGTTTCAGCTTCTGATATTATGGTTCCTGCATGTTCAAGTAAAAGTGGAATATTGGCATTGGAACTAATGAAGGACGTATCATCTGCAAGGAGTACAATCTGACACTTTGTCATCATATAAAAACATAAGTCATTGGTGTAAATGATAAAAAGCAGGGGTCCCAGGACAGATCCTTGGGGGACACCATGCTGAATGTTTTTCAGTTCAGATTTGGAGTTGTTCGATAGGTGGACATATTGTTGTCTATCCTCCAGATAAGATTTGAATAATTGCAATGGCGTACCTCTTATGCCGTAGAATGCCAGTTTTTCTAGTAAGATTTTATGGGAAACACAGTCGAAGGCCTTCGAGAGGTCACACATGTTCAATAATGAATGTTCATGTCCTTCCAAGTCCTCGACTATGTTTCCCAAAATAAGCAGTTACTTTCGGAATATATGGCGTCACATCCCCTGAGACGACTTACATTATATCACACAGTTCGAAAGAATAAATTATTTTCTGTAATTCACCTGAAATTTTGAGAAATGAAAGCGTCTTGTGAGTCTTCTCGGTCACCCGAGCTCTTAGAAAATGTTTCCAACTTAGGTGTGTTGAGCCGCTGAACATGAATTTGAAGTCAACACGTGGTCCTTCGTCTTGAAGTGAGGGACGTTCAAAATTCAGGAAAGGGGATTTTTGACATTCGTATTTGTACCAAAAATACAACATGATTTCACACGATTTCAATCACCACGTCACGTCTACACCTCATTCCACCTTTTTCACCAGTTTTTGGAACCAATTTTCCATTTTTTCCACTATAATCTCATGTTTTTTTCACTGATACATTTTTGTATAACTTCTACCAAGTTTGACATATTTGAGGTTAAATTTGATATTGGCGCGACTGCTGTTTTACAGCTGTACGCGAAACAAGGGCATGTACGTTCGATTCTTTTTTTTTGTATTGGCGCCGGAAGTGTAAAAAAATTTTTAATTATCATAAAAACGAAAAGTTCAAAAGCAACAGCAACAAAAACAAAATTAATACTGTGTTTAACGGTTAGGTGTTGGTTTCGCCTCGTCTGTTTCTATGCAATTTTTCCCGACTTCCCCGTTCTTACTTCCAGAGTTTCGGCTCAGTCATTTGAGGCACACCTGAAATAAATCAAAAATTACTCAAAACACAGACTGGTTTGGTAGAAAATAGTTCACATGAAGATTTGGTAATAGTTTGTCATCCCCACACACGAGCCTTCTGAAGAAATATTTGTTGGAACTTATGAGTTTCAGTGTACAGAACATGAATATGATGTTTTATATACGTCAGATGCCATTTACATCTTAATCCGCGTTTTCAGTGAACTTTGATGAGTCTCAACAACACTCACATGAGATTTCACCAATTTTCCTTTGTAAAAATATCGGTTTGGTGTTAAGGTTATTTTTCTATAGAAAAAGTCTCAACTCTCACACAGGTTCCAATCTAATTGCTTGAAATAGTTAGTGAAAATCGTTTCTCTATGGCCGGTTTCCAATCACCAGGATGGGAGATGTTGGCTTAGCGATAGTCTAAGATTGGGCCGCTCATTTTGCAGTTATCCGTTTCCTATTATAGATGAATTATCAGTGGAAATATATATTCTTTTCACTAGGCTACAAAGTACTAGATTGACTGCTGCGGCTGATAGTTCATAGCTGAGGTAGTCAATCTACTTTGCTGCCGAAATGACCATATAATTTTTTTCCGATTGTTTATAATGATATATGTAGGATATTGCATTTGCAATTCTCACAAGCTTCTTATATTTCATGTAGTGATGAATTAAAACAGAATTCAACGGAAATCGTAGGTGTTGAAATGGTTGGTTGCTTTCAAAATGTATATGTTCATAGTAAATATAGTTTGACAACATTATGGACAGTGATAGCGACTTAGTACTTGCTTCTCCAGAAATATCAATCGGCAAAGTATTACTCATGCGGCCTAGGCAGGAAGAGTTATACTTTTCTGATTGAAATGTATCTGCAAAATTTATATTTGCTGTGATCAGAAAAAGAACTGATTGTGTTCCTAAAACTGATTAGCTGCAACTGATTCAAACTACTTCAGAGTATCCTGAAGTGACGATACAACAGGAGCTACTAGTAAGTACATGTAGTTAAGATCACCACAAAATAATGTCTTCAGGATAGTACTCTTTTAATATCCTTGACATCCGATTATGTTATCGAGTAGCAGAAGATTTCATTCCAAAACTATAACATAAAGCAGCGTTTCTCAACCTGTGGGCGCGAAATATCGATAGGGGGGGCGCGAAAAAGTAGGGAGACATAAGTAAATAAAAATCACAGAAAATAATTTTTTATTGAAAAAATACCACTCGAAAACAAACATATTATGGAGTACAAAACGATTCAAACGAGTAGATATATAGCAGTACCTAACGCGGAATGTACTCAAAAATTAATAACTATACTCATCAACAAATAAAACATCAGTGGCTCCTTCGTGCCTGTTTCGCAGAGCAGAGCTTTCCATAGGAAGGCTATATATTTGAAATGTTCAGCTATGACCTGTACTTTGGTTTCAATGTAGCCACCGCAGAAAACCCAGTTTAACATAGATATGATGTTGCAAACGATAAAAGTATTCCGAAAGCTTTTTCCTTCAGTGCAAGAAACTCATCACCCAGACCGGACCAAAAATCAGAGAGGGCTTTATCAACAAACTGTCTTCTGATGTCGCCAAGAGACGTGATGTCTATGAATTGTTCTCCTTCCACGACTGAGAGACCATCACGAGTATACTGAAATGGATTTCTAACCCACTCCTATTTTGCTATTGAGTTGTAAGTTCGTCAACATTGTTGTGATTTTCCATGTTTGCAAATGAATCTTCGATATGTATCTCTTCAGCGTTGTATGTTTTGATAAATTCATTGAAATTTGAAAACATTTCTATATATGTAGTTCTTCGTTTCAAGTGTGTATTCCACAATTCCAATTTTCTACAGAAAGCATTCACTTTATCGCTCATATCCAAGAGATGTAAATTTCTGCCTTGCAGTTGTAGATTCAATTCATTCAATTTCTCCAATATATCAACCAAGTAGCTCAATTTCATCACAAATAACTGATCTTGAATTTCCTCTCTCAATTAGTAGACACGTTGCAAGAACTTGCCACGTGATAACCATCTTATTTCAAAATAAAATTGTAACACAGTATGTTCTGCGCCCTTATCCTTATCCAGAGTGAAGCAAAAAGTCTCGATTTTAGGGGTCTCATTCTTATGAAATTAACTGCAGTAACAACTGTCGTTAACACAATCTTAAGACTAGGACTGATATCTTTGGCAGCTAGAGCCTCTCGGTGAATCATGCAGAGTGTCCAGATACACTGAGGAGATTTCTGTCTCACAAGCGTTTGTAAAAACAGTAGCTCTTCAACTGCTGAAATTCTATCGCAAAATCGAACATACGCGATTAAATGAACATCCTTGTTGCTATCTGTGGCTTCATTAAGTTCTATTGCGCATCTTAGTCAGAAGTTGTTGCCGTATATCCTAGGATATATCACCAATTCTGCGAGCAATAGTATTATTTGAAAGAGGAATATACTTCTGAATAGTGAATAGTTATTAGTATTTTATGAATATCAACAGAACTCATGGAAGGGGGGCGTGGTTGAGATGAATTCGAAATAGTGACGAAAGACAGCTCATAACCTATCTTGTTTTTCATTGAAAATCATTAACATCATTCGACATGATATTTGTCCTAATCAAGAGTTTGAAGGAAATGGCCTTTCTGCATTCGAACTATTTCATTGTATTTACAAAACAAAAAATGCTCACACATTGGCCATAATCACATATATAGAAATCAAATCGGATGCTGACCACTGAACTTCCGTAGTCTATCCATCCAGTCCCTTATTGGAATCCTTTCCAAATGAAATATTCGATGTATCACGAGTGATCACCTCATCAGAATTGTTCCGATTCCAATTCCTAATGACTACATCGATTTCTCTCCAAGTTCGAGATTCTCATTGTTACAATTGTACCGTGGCAATTGCACCCAATTGTTTAGTTCTCTTCATTGTCGCCATATTGCTGCTTCAAATGTATAGGATTCTAGATTGGGTTCACCACTAGCAGATGAGTTGCTGATTTCTACAATTTTTCATATCGCATAAATCTCAAAAAAATGGTCGTCAATGTCACAACTTCGGAAAGATATGATTGGGATGAATAAAAGAAAGTTGAATGTTTTGAAATAATTCTCGAGAATTCAATTTCAATCTCTTGTCAAACTTATATTCTTTGAGGACACATTTCAATTGTCACAAATATTATGGAACCCTCATTGAATACTGAAATTAAGTGATGAATCCATGCGGATTTTTATATTGATTTTTTTTCGAACTAATAGATATATTGAAAATCAAAAAACTCATTCAGAACTTTGAAGTGATTGACTTTCAAATTCTTGTTCAGGAACCTCTCAATCATAGGAGAAGACATAGGGGTCCTTTGAATGGGGAGAAAATAACTCAACCTCTTTCGGTTTCGGAGATGTTGATAATTTCAAATAAAACACATGAATGAAGAAACTATAAATTGTCTGGATTCAGCTTCCGCTGTTCAACATCTCAACCAAAGAAATACGGGAAAGTCAGAAAAATTCTTACTGCAACTTCTTGATTCGCAGGTGTATTCAAGACCTGTCCATACTCCACCACAGGCACTTTCAATGAGCTCTCAAAATATGTTTATGAAATTTTCATGAAGGATGTTGGCAGACTTAGGTAGGCTTGAATTTCAGAAACATTTGATCATGATCAGGTGAGCTTTCGTAATGACAGCCCTAATGATCGATAGAATTGGGGCGATAGTCTGAATATACCATGTGATATCTTCAATGAATTTTGATACACTCCATTTTGATACACGAATGCGGCGTCTGTTGTACTAAGGTTACTACTGAAGCCGTATTGTTCGCAAGCAATAATGTTTTCTTTGTTGAGATAAGATACCAATTGCTTGTTAATGATCCACTCCAACAACTTAGAAATGCTCGGCAATAGTGAAACTCCTCTGTAACTGTTCAAGTCGCACTCATTGCCTTTTTTGAGAATTGGTATGGTGATAGCCGTTTTGAAATCTATTGGGAAAACGCCTGTAATTATTGATAGAATGAAAATATCTGCTAGAGGTTTTTTGAATATTGTGCGTTTTGTTTTATCACCGACATTGGGATGCCATCTTTTCCACTGGATATTTTTGGTTTCTGAGCAATGATACTTTCCATTATTTGAATGATGAAACAACAAGTAACTCAAACCCATCATTGATTCGTTACCTCATATTTCAGGGGAGATTTCAATTGATTGTACGTTTTGGAATCTACTTGAAATACATTTTACTCCATCTGAACTCCATGAGGTCTAAGGACAGACTACATAAAGTGGTCAGTATAACGATGGCTGGTTTTTGGTTATCAAATGAAATAATGTTACCGAAATTTCAATTGAAACTGATGACAGACTTGTCACGAGTTGAATATTACGGATTTTGTCAGTAATTCACGCTCTTACTCCACATACATCAGCTCTAGTCTTTCGATACATGTATCATTTATGATTATTGGGATCATCATCCCCCAACTAATAGTCTACTCTCACAATATGTAACCATTCAATATTTTGAATTTTTGTGTTCAGGACTGATCTCCATCAGGTAATTTCGAAAGAGATGTTGAACTTGTAAGGTGTCCAAAGAAAGATGACACTCTATACTTTACTTTTATTTTCCCAAATAGATACATTTTCCATATAATGAGTTATCTTATGCTATGTAACAGAGTAATTTCAAAGGAATATGCCTAAAGCCATTACGGCATCGGAAATCGAGAGACACTTCAATTATTATTGATTCTAATAATATACAATTTTAATTTGACAAGATGGAGAATTTGAGAAAAAAATATATAAAAATTTAACTGCCGCCACTAATGTACATATTCTTCAACATTGTAAAAAACATGGTGGAGCAATAATTTTTTAAACTCCAGCTTGAATTTTTTGTTAGAGTGCAATTTCAAACTCTGGGGTAGGTGATTATACATATATCTTAATTCCTGTATAAAGAGGTCCTCTCCGAGATCTACTGTATAAATAGGTTGGTAGAATGAAATCTTGCTTTCTTGTAGGATATGCATGTAAGTCTGACGGCCTACTCAAGGTATTTCAGTTCTTGTGAATTAGTATTGAAATTTTCTATATGTATAAATTGGTAAAAGTAAATATTTTTTGCTGACTGAAAATCGCTCGACAGGTTTCTCTTGGTTTTATGTTGAACAGTGCTCTGAGCGCTTTTTTTTGAATGATAAATGCTGTTGCTGTTCACGGCCGTTCCCCAAAATTCAATTCCATATTGCATGATACTGTTGAAATATGCGAAATATACTGTTTTGGCGACTGTGACATTGATATTTTGCCTGATGGTTCGTATTGCGAAGACTACGCGACTGAGTTTGCTGTTGAGTTTTGAGATGTGTTCCGACCAGTATAGCTTTTTGTTTATCAGTATACCTAAGAATATTGTTGACTCTAGTGGTCTAATGATTTCATAGTTAAAGTCAATCTCAATGTCTTCTGTAGTATGATATAACTGAAATAGTATGTTATGGGTTTTGTTATAGTTCACAGCGAGCCGGTTTGCGAGAAACCAATCTGAGATTTGATTCATTACATTCGTGGATATTGTTGACAATGATTGAGGGTTATTTTCATTAACAATTATGCTTGTATCGTCCGCTAATAGGGAGAATGTGGCCGTTGGGAAATTGCAGGCAGTGTCATTAATATGAATTATAAATAGGGTCGGTCCCAGTACAGAGCCTTGTGGTACCCCACACTGAACCAGAGCAAAGCTTGACTCGAAGTCAATCAGCTGGTTTTCTACTTCTCGTTTGATTCGCACGCACACCCGACGGTCTGATAAATACGACTTGAACCAGTCATGTGGAATTCCACGGTTTCCATTATATTGCATTTTGTCCAATAAAATGTGATGATTAACGCAATCGGAAGCTTTGGAGAGGTCGCAGAATATACCCAACGAAAGTTGCTTAGATTCTAATATTTTGTTTAGATGTTCTAAAAGTGCAAATGCGGCGTCTAAGGTTACTCCTAAGGTTACTCCTGAAGCCGTATTGTTCGCAAGCAATAATGTTTTCTTTGTTGAGATACGATACCAATTGCTTGTTGATGATCCACTCTAACAAAATGAAATGCTCGGCAATAGTGAAACTCCTCTGTAACTGTTCGCCTTTTTTGAGAATTGGTATGGTGATAGCCGTTTTGAAATCTATTGGGAAAATGCCTGTAGTTATTGATAGAATGAAAATATCTGCTAGAGGTTTTTTAAATATTGTGCGTTTTGTTTTATCACCGACATTGGGATGCCATCTGTTCCACTGGATATTTTTGGTTTCTGAGCAATGATACTTTCCATTACATCTGATTCAGAAAGAACAAAAATTGAATTTATGTTATTGTATTTTTTGTTTTCAAGTTAATTGAAAAAATGTCTATTGCTATCTATAGTTGGTATAGTGTTTTCAACTATCTTCTCAAAAAATATTTTGAATTCTTCTGAGATTTCTCCGGCGTCTGTAAGTACCCTATCGTTTTCCTCAATGTTGATATTTTCGAATTGTGTTTTTTCATTAGTGAAATATGATACCAGTTCCCGAGTAGTCCTGGCTTTGTTCGATGAAGTACTTATCAAGTTTTCGAAGAATCTGTGTTTCGCTAGCCTAATTACTCTTTTTGATAGTTTACAGTATGCGGCAATAAAATTCAACAGGTTCATATAATTTGAATATTTTTTCAACTCCAGCAGAGATCGCTTATTTTTGCATGATACTTCAATCCCTGTTGTTAACCAATTTTTTAAATGTTGTGTTTTGTTAAATGGTGTTTTTTTTGAAGGGGCAGCTATATTGGAAGAAGGGTCAATGATTTCATAAAATCTTTTATCTACACCCGTACTCTAATAATACACTTATATGCCCACAACCCGTTTTATAATGAAATCCATTACGATACAGATTTTCATTACGATACAGATTTTTAACCAATAGAAACCCATTATTTTTCAATCAAGCATGATGTGCATGCTCTGCATATGACGTTTGTCAAGTCAAAATCGGTAAAGGTATTGAATTTTTGAAGAATACAGACAAACTTCGATAATCATAACAAAATGTCTGATACCAGCGATATGGCAGAATCACCTTCGACACCTTCTCCCACAGAAATACAGTTAGAATGATTAATTTTTTCATTTGACAAATGCATGATTTATTACTTATTTTTTCGTCTAATTTTGTAAGCTCTCCGTAGCCGAGCCGTCTGTGGCGCTGACATTGATTATTCTAGATGGAGGAGACGTTGGTTCGAATCCGATCTCAAGAAAACTCTTTTTTCTTTAATTTTTGATCTTCTTTTCATATCTCATCGTTTTATTTCTCGAAGTAATACTATTAATTACAATTCTGTAGAATTTTTCAAAGAAATTCGTTAAATTAGTATTATTGTGTGCAATACAATTATAAATATAATATTTATAGTTCTTTACTATTATCGGGTGTAGATAAAATAGCGTATGCCACTCTCATGTAATGGTTATTATTACACTCGCATAAACCATACGAAACTCACCTTCGGCTCGTTTCGTATCCCGGTTTATGCTCATATATTAATAACCATCATTACACGATCGTTGCATAATATACTATTACAAGCGTCGTTGGTGTGGGTGGAATCATATAAAGATGTCCAGTTACTATTGCGCAAGTAGCGTGTAAACCTTTCATTATTAAATTTCTTCTACCGTAAATTCGACCTATTTTGTAGATCATTGTACTCTCGCTTTTCTGTTCTATCTCCATAAATAAGAATTGAGCCTTGTGGTCGGCTATGTTCAAATCAACTACTGATCTGTTGAAATTCATGTTTGAGTTTATTAATATATTATCGACTGTTTTGGAAACGGTCGACGTTGTTCTAGTAGTTTCTGTGATAGTAGGTTCTGTTGTTCAACATACTCATGATGTTTTGAAAGTTGTCAAGTTCTTTGCTAGGAGAATTGAAGTCTAGATTGAGGTCACCACAAATTATGTAAGTAAAATGCATATGTTTATCATAGATGTAATTGACCAAGTAAAAAAAAGAGTTAAGAAATACCTCAAAGTAGCCTGCTGGACTTCTGTAAATGCAAATAACTATAATTTTTTGTTCATTGCTGAAGGCGCCTGTATATTCGGAGTCTTTTTCTACAGGATCGATACTGTTAATTTCGAGGTGCTTTAGTTTCAGGTCTGGTTTGGAATAAATTATGACTCCTCCATGTATGTAACGACTGTACAATACAATGATTGTACACCTATCCACCGACCTTCAAAATGTGATATGAAATAGGAACCGATAGTTTAAATTCATTGCATCTCGACAAAATCGAATTGATGTGACCTCCCACTCAGTATATAAGCTCGCCTCCCATCGGAACAATGAACAGAGAAAACGCTCGGATGAACTGCAAGATTGTCTATTGATTCGTTTTGATTTCTCACTTCCTCCACATGCAGCCACCCGTTTCGCAGAAACAACAGAAATTCAATCAGTGGGAACTAAAGTATGTCTTCCTGATATTCTTTAAAATCTCTTTCATAACTACCAGCCATTCGTTCAGTTCTAATCAGTTATTGAAGGGTCACGTTAGTGGGATAATATAATAATAATAATATTCTCTATTCATTATTTGCGTCCAGTGGGTAGATTAGTATATTATGCAACGATCGTGTAATGATGGTTATTAATACATGAGCATGGGCATGGCCCAGCTCTTCAGGTTGACTGACAGTCATTCGATATCTGAAGTTAAGCAACGCCGAGCGCGGTTAGTACTTGGATGGGTGACCATTCAGGGAAATACCGTGTCGAAAGCCCGTACAGCTGCAGCGAAATAGCATATCATAGCTCGCAGACAATAGAGGATATGCCGTCCTTCGGAGAGGACGTAAAGCCGTCGGTCCCGAGTCCATGGATGTTGGGCTCGTTAAAGATCCCTACCTCTGGTTGGAATACCAGAGGGTTCGGCAAAATTTCCGGTTGGGGGAAGTGTGCTCACCGGCGTCGGTGATTGGCCTTGGTAGCGGAAATAGGCCGACGTTAAATAAAGAAATAAAAAAAAATACATGAGCATAAACTGGGATACGAAACGAGCCGGAGGTGAGTTTCGCATGGTTTATGCGAGTGTATTAATAACCATTACATGAGAGTTGTATACGATATTTTATCTACACCCAATAAATAATGAAGAACTAAATATATTATATCATTGGGTATTTATATTGAACACAATAATAGAAGGTAATCAATCGTATTTCTATGAAAAATTCTACAAAATTATAATTGATGATATAACCACGGAAAATACAACATCGAGAAATGAAGAGAAGAAAAGAAAGAAAAATATCTGCCAAGGTCAGGAATTGAACCCGGACGTTTCTGATCACTGTCGGCGCCATTGACCACTCGGCCATAAGAGCTCATTTGATTTGGTCGAAAATAAAAACATATGTTACATTTGTCAAATGAAAAATATAATCCCTTCGACTGTATTTTTTTCTTGTCTAAAACATATGTGGAGGAGTCGCTGGTAATTCTTCTATATCACTGCTATAAGACATTTTCATACGATTATCAAAAATCAACGAATTTCTTCAAAAATTCAATACCTACTGATTTTTACTTGACAAACGTCAAAATGCAAAGCTTGCACATCCTGTTTGATTGAAAAATAATGGGTTTCTATTGGTTGAAAATCTGTATCGTAATGAAAATCTGTATTGTAATGGATTTCATTATAAAACGAGTTATGAGCATGTAAGTGTATTATAATAGTACGGGGGTAGATAAACATATATAGTTAGCCATATACAGAGAATCCACACATATTTTTTAATCTCTGTCTCTAAACCTCTAGTGAGGAGATATCATAAATCTGGAATTCCAAATGGAAAGTGGGGTCGAGTGATATATCATGTTTAAAAGTACAATATTATGTTTCCAATGACACCGTATTCATCAAAATCTACTCAAACAATCAATGAAAAATAGGCTTTAATAACATCAAACTGCTAATTCTGTTAGTGATGAAGAATACCAGTAAGTTTTGCGATTTAGGAATCAGAACGAGTACGAACATTCCTGGACTTCTTCATTTTGACAAAAGCAGGAATTCAATGTTAATGTTATCCTTGAAAAAACTGCAGACGGGTGTTTTTCAACCTCACCATAAAACATGATTGTTCCATTCCAGAACGAGTTTGAATTGATAACTTTCATTTTCAGAAAAATTGTTTTCAACTCTTGTACAATAAATCAATTGAACAATTTGTTGGGAGAATTAAATTTTATGAATTGTTATTTGGCTTTGGCTTTGACAATTAGTGGTAGGTTTCAAAGTTTGTTATTTGTAACGGTGCTATGTGGAAATTGTTCTAAAAATTGTTCTAAAAATTGTTCGTTTCCGTTAACCAGCTGACGAACGTCAACCCTCAGAAGTCGAAACTTGTGCGAGCAATGGATCAACGAGGCCTTACCTTTTAACGTGCGATTACCCAGCACGGTGGCCCGGCGAGGATTCGAACCCCGGCCTTCCGCTTGATAGGCAGATATGCAAATGAATGAACAAATTGATGAATTCCATTTTGGTTTCTTCTTCTCCGAGTCAAAAAATAGAAATCGTATTTTTTTTCATGTCACTTCTTCTATAGAAGTTGTATTTTCTATTTTCTGATTCAGAGAAGGTAAATCCAAAAAATAATTCTTCAAACGATTTGTTCATTTATTTACTCATAGCACCGTTACAAATAACAAACATTGAAACCTACCACTAATTGTAATTGTTTAGATTTTCAAATACCCAGAACTCATTTGTATTATTCATCAATAACAAAATCATTGGGTTGATGTTCCTAACGCCGTTTTCGCATTAATTTTTTAGGTAAATTTAGGTAAATCGAGTATCATCAGAAAGATAATTATGTGCCTTTTCCTCATGTATTTCTCGACCCCACTTTCCATTTGAAATTTTAGGGTTGTGAAACCTCCCCGCTGGGGGTTGAATGCATATGCTGAAGAATATGTCCGAAATGTGTCCTCCTCACAATCAAACTCTACGTGTCGGAGCATTTCTGCTTTGAATTACAATCATCCACATGGGTGAATCCACATACTTCACAAGGCAGTACTGCGATTCTCAGCCAATAAGTTGCATTAACTTTACAACATTGAAATTATATGAAATTATGAAGATTTATTTCAATTTGAAATTTGAAGGCAAGTGAAATTGCAGTTAGGTATGTCTTAGTGAAGTGAGTACTTCTGTTTACTGTAATAACCCTTCAACAACATCAGATCACTTTATTCACCATGAAAGACTTCCTCAGTTGAAAGTTTTCATCACAGTTGGCAATTTCCTATAATTCTGCCATCAGCATTATTATTATTACATTATATCACGTAACGAAAAGGATAAGTAGCCTTTTACATACGAACGAAAAATTGAGTATGAGCATGACTTGTTGATTCATGGATATGGTTTCAGTACCAATGCACAAACTGTCAAACAATAACTTTCTCAAAAGTATGATCTTTAATTCAATTTCACGTAGAATTTGGAGGAAAACTCTGAATTTTGCTTTTGGACTATTGAATGTAGTCATGGAATCAGATTCATCAGGTTGAATTTTACATATCCTTTCACTTTACAAAAAAAACATCTGGAAGCGACCGCCAACAATTTAGTGTAGACGAGTATTCCAAATGACCCATTACCTAACAGTTGCCAAATACGTAATCAACGGTTCAAAATAGTGGAAGTAGAAAAAATAATTATCATTATTCAACTCACAAAATAGTTGAGGCTTTCGCGGCCGAGGTTTTCAGTATCACTACTTTTATTCGGGTTTGAAGGCCGTCGTTTTTTGGAATTTCTTCCTGACGTTTCGCTGGCTCGAGTGGCTAGCTTCTTCAGAGGTTCATTCATCTTGGAATTCACTCCGATGACTGGAGATTGTTTCTTCGCAAGTTGTATTTATGCCGATTCAGGTAGTTTGCAGTGCTAATTATTCCATTCGGATTCGGGGAATTGTCATTAATCAATATTAATAACAATTCCCCGAATCCGAATGGAATAATTAGCACTGCAAACTACCTGAATCGGCATAAATACAACTTGCGAAGAAACAATCTCCAGTCATCGGAGTGAATTCCAAGATGAATGAACCTCTGAAGAAGCTAGCCACTCGAGCCAGCGAAACGTCAGGAAGAAATTCCAAAAAACGACGGCCTTCAAACCCGAATAAAAGTAGTGATACATTCAACTCACCTATTTTTCCTCTTACCAAGTGGAACCGATCAAATTTCCAAGAAATTCACCTAGAAGCCTTACTTAACTATCAATTTCTATTGAGGCTGAGGAGAATCATCATTTATATTGAAAAATCAAGATGAAATGTTTTTACTAATTCACGAAAGTCAACCCCCAAGAGTCAAAACTTGGCCGAGGTGAGGATTAACGAGGTCTCACCTTTTGAAATGTAATTCGTAACACAGGAGGATGAGATGTGAAAGTAGCAAAACCACTCGGAGCTTGGCTTGCACTCAAATGCTGAAAATTTTTGATTTCCATTTGAATTCAAGATTTTCACATAAACAGTGAATGACCAGGAAGAGTTGAAAAAATCAGTCTGGTCTCGAAGAAATTGAACCAATCCCATCAATCACCCAATACGATCAGTGATAATATCTCATGGGAAAACCATGTGGGATCGATTGCCGAAGGTGCTTCCCAGAAACTTGGATTTCTATTTCGTGCGAAGAAATGCTTCACTTCTCGTCAGCTTCTGATGATCTACGAGGCTCAGATACGACCTCTGTCTTGGAATATGGTTCTCATGTGTGGAGTTCGGCACCAAAACATTCATTGAGGCTTCTCGATTCTATTCAGAGATAGGCAATCCGTTTTGTTGGTGATTCTTCGCTCACAGTCTTGCTCACTTCATTGGAACATCGTAGAAGGGTAGGAGATTTGTCTCTCTTCTATAGATATTTTCACGGTCGGTGCTCTTCTGAATTGTTATCAATCGTTCCACCCTTGGCAATATCTACACAGATGACTCGACGAGTACAGAATTACCACCCCTTTGTTGTGAATTTGGAGACCTGTCGAACCTCTCTTGCTCGGGGATATTTTTTCAATACAACAGCTGAGCTTTGGAACTCCATGCCGAGAGAGGTCTCTCCTGAGGCTTACAAACTTCAAAAATTCAAAGTCAATATTGAATCGTATCTCCTGTTCCTTGATTCACACGGTGTTCTCTGAACATTACAGGGCTCCCCTTTCGTGTGAATCTGCATATAAATATATATATATATATATATATATATATATATATATATATATATATATATATATATATATTTTTTTTTTTTTCTGAAATGGACAGAAATGTGAAATATCGCCGAAACCAAAATCTAAAGGTGTGCCTGGGTGAACATTTGCACTCTCGACATCCGTAAATCCATCTCCACGTTCCCTCAGTTACTCCCTCAACTTCTTCAAGTGGCAATATACGATTTGTGGTTCAGCATTTGGAAGGTATCACTGACGTGACCATTTAATTTGATTTGCCAAAGCGGGCCAACTGCGAAATTATATAATGAAAAAAGTTTCAGGTGTTTCACAAGTTTTTTGATATAATAAATTTTTTTTTATAGTTTTACGAGTTTTTGAAATAGAAGATGGAATAACACGAAATAATCGAAGCACTAAACACAAAATAGTTATGTAGGCACGACTACTTAGCCACAGTAGTGGCGTGACTTCTAGTCGTAATTTTGTATTTGTCGGCTGAACTTTGGTTCAAAACATCGGGTCTTTAGATAAGTTTGAAACTCAGTACATGGTTTATTTATATTTATCTTCGTAATCAAAAAAGCTTTCATTACTGCGACACTGTGTTTTATCACTTGTCCATAGTTTGTTCATCTGAGAAAAAACGTAACGTCTGCGGTATCATCTTTTCTTTGTTTTATAAATGGATACTTCTGATGCAAACATACAATTTAAAAACTCTTGCACGTCATCGTTGACGAAATGAAATATAAGGATTCAACAATGAAGTGTAGGACACGAAAGAATTCTTTCAGTATGTTGTGTTCCAAAAAAAATGATCATTGAAACCTAACACCCACTACTTCACACTCAGTATGTGGTCGTCTTTTCTTAAGAAAATGAGCACAGAAACCGTTGAAATGAAACTGCAAGATTGTCAAATGATTTTTTATTTCTCACTACCTTCAAACGCAGCCTTCCGTTTCACAGAAACAACAGAAATTCAATCAGTGGAAACGAAAGTATCTCGATATTCTTCGACGTCCCCGTCATAACCACTAACAACTTCCAGGGATATCGAGAATGAAAAAGTAATAATACAGTTCGTGTTGTTGCTTCTGCTGAATCACGAGAGCAGTCTTTCAGCTTGTGATTAGTTTTTGAAGTGGCCTTTTGTTTGCCGGAGAAAAAACAAACTATAATTTTATTGCTTTTCTTCGTCTCCTGTACCCCGGAGAGGCATTCTCCCGGAATATTCCCTGATTCGTATGCGAGCTCCGACTCCGGAGCAGTAGACAAGTGTGCTTCTATGTCAGTGTGTATTTTTATGGTGAGTCATTTTTATTTTCCTCGGTCGACTCTTGCTTTCTACGCTCTCTGAATTCCAACCGAAGTCTATATAAATAGTCATTTCTCAAACTTGATAACACATATCCACGTTGTGGTATTTGCAATATGGGTCCCCGGCTGGATTGAATTTCATCACTTGCCGAAAATATTTCATTCCTTGGCAATATTATCCTTATCTTCGTGAAGGATCATGCCTAGAATCGATTTTGATGGAAACTGGAAGGTCCATTGAATGAAAAATTCGATATGGAACGATAAAGAAGTCGCATAAAGACGAATATAATACAGGGGGTAAGCCAAGGACTGTAGAGATTTATTTTCAAACATGACTGAATCATTACAGAGGGATATGAATTTTTGAAATCTTCAGTCAATTTCAACAATAGTACATTTGTAAGTCTATCAGGATTATCTCGTGTCACCTAACCTCAAACTATTATATTTTTTGAAGATTATGATGTTTATAAATTATTATGACAATCAGCACCAAAATGCACAACATGGAGAGTGACTTGGAGTCGCAAAAATTTCACAGAAGCATATAATATTATTGAAAACTGCAAATCTTTCTGTGGACTGTGATTATTAAACTTTATTATCGATGAGTGGTGTCTTTTACCAAGAAATGCAAACTGGCTCCTTCGCCAAAAATTTCGTTTTCTTTAAAGTCGCCAGAAACACAAATCGTTAATTCTAAAGATATCGGGACGATCTTTTCATATTATTGCGTTGTCATCGGTCCGTGATGAGTACCTACACAGATATTTCAACTAATCCGACGTTCAAAAGTTGATCGAAAAAGCGTTCAAAGTTTCCGTTACAAACAAATACTACCAACCTATGAAAAGCGAGTTAATTGAAACAACTTTTCCAACAAAATAACTTTCGAGTGTTTTGCTTTGAGAAATCTGAAGAAACACGCTTTTATAAAAAGTCTAACTGGAAAACGAGAAGTAGATGAAAAAGGTAAAAATTACTTTTTTATGAAAAATACAACTGAAAATGAAAAATAAATAATAGTTTGAAAAAATAAAAACAAACTTTTGTGGAAAAATGAACTTGAAGGTGAAATTTTTTTTTTGAAATTGAAATTGAGATTAGTGTTATAAAAATAAGGTATCGCAATATTAAAAAAACGTGGGTGCATATCAATTAATCTATTGACACCCTACTAAAAGGGTACCTTTGGTCATGCGTTGGTAAGAGGAAAAATAAGTTCTTCCTGTTAAAATAGGTTGAGCCTCGAATATTCTGTAACCATTCTAGAACAAGAAATTCAAAATTCAATGGTATATTCAGATTCGGATCAAATTTTCAGATTGTAAATAGTTCATATAAAATTGAAATTCAGAAATCCAAAAGAAATAACTTCAATACATTCAATACACTTCTTGACGTGAACTGATAACTCCACACAAAATAACTCCACCTTTATGAATAGAACTGTCATTAAAACTTCTTCAAATACACTAGACCATACAGAAAAATTGATATTATCCAATTGCATTGACCAACACACTCTAGACAATGACCACAAAATTGGTGAAAGCAATCTTAAACTGATCAAGCATGTGCATGACATAAGACTACTCGATGCATGTGTGTGTCTAGAAATAGCGAAATGTAAAAGCAGCATGAATTGTGGAAGGGAACCTATCCTTTTCAGCTCGCTTTTCAATCTATTGTTGAGAAAGTAATCAGAATGATCAATAACAACAGACTGCACTAGTTCATTATCGAAAAATTAAATAGCATAAGTAGCAGTAACAAACAAAGTATAAATCGGACCGGAAAACTCTAGGTATATAAACAACTAACCCCAGTCTTTAGATTGAGTATCAATTTTCTTCCCCTGAAGATGCTAACCTTGGTAGAGAAACGCGCGTCGAGTGCAAAAATATCAGTATTGGTGGTGAGGTAATTGATCTCTATGAAAAGTTTTGATGTTGGATATATGAATTGAGGACATTTATGCAAGAAAAAAATTCACAAACAAAATTATAAGGGAAAAACAGTTCACTTTTATTAACTAAGATGAGAGAAATTGCTGAAAAATCTTATTGAATTGAGCTGCTTACTTTATGAAACTTCATACTTCATTTATGAAAATTCATACTCAACAAAAAACATTACAGTTTCTTGTACGTTTCTCACTAATAATGGGTTCACAAAATCGTTGAAGAAATATAACTTCCGTATTCAGAATCATAATAATTTCTCAGTAAAATACGAAGTTTTCAGGAAGCATTTTTCGAATTTTTGTTCTTGGAATTAATAAAAAAAAAGAAATACAAAAATTTTCAAAAGAAAAGGGGTAGCATTGATATCATTCCTAGACATTTGAATCACACAGAAAATAAAAAACAGTCTACCCCCTATATGGCGCAACTGGCGCTGAATCACATATAAATCACTTTTATTGTCCCATTTTTATACCAAGCAAATGAAACTTGAATCGATTACATAGCATTCATGTGCAAATTCTACACATCGAAGAAAAAATAGATAGTGGTTCATAATTAAATTACAGGATGACAATTCATTATATGAAAAGCTCACTCGAGCTTGTTTTATTCAGAGAAATCTTTCCACGAACTCGACACTGGGCATATAGATAAATTATGGATTTTTTTTTCACTAAATACATCGAACATTTTCGGAGAACTTAATATGAAGCTAATCTGTTCCGAATGAATTGACATTTCAAAATAGTTTGAAAGTATGTTAGTTTGCGCATTAACGAAAATAATCTCCGAAAATGAATCATAATAATAAAAGAGTTGAATCCTCCTTTTTCTCTGTGTCTTCCTGAAAATGATTCACGAGCTGAATAATGTCTCTCGTTTTATCCAGAGGAAGAGTTAATCCCAGATTAATTAAACTTGCACTGCTGCAACTCTCTAAAAGTGCCCAGCTCATCCCGCAGATTAAGTTATTGTTCTCGCGAATTTGGGAGGCTGCCGAATAAAGAACGGGCCAAGTAGAATGCGAACCTCAACATCGCATCGTGCAAATGCTTTTCCCAATAAATTGTGAAAGTTTGGAGACGAGGCCAGGGAGCCTAGCTCTACGCTAACTATACAACTGAACAAAAGCTGTCGGCTCAATTTTCCTGAATGTAGGTAGCGCCTACACAAGAGTGGAGTATTAATAATGACAAAGACTTCGGAACTTTTCTTTGGGGCCATTGTGTTCAAAGTTTTAACTAAATTATGAAGTTCGCCGTCATTTAGAACAATAGGAAAGATTTACGTCTCGTACAGTTTCTCTTGGAAAGGATTTGTTTTATTGTTTAACTATGGCCGTTAAACGTTGGTGTAGGGAATTGGTTTATTTTTCGGGCTCTTCTGCTTTGCTAATTGACTGTTCTCGCGAATAATTCAGTAGGCGGGATTGTGGATAGACAATTGAATGAAAGGCTTCCCAAGTTTTGAAAGTTTCGTTAAATTGAATACAGATATCCTAGATGAATATTTAATGCTTCGACTATTATTTTCAGAGAATATTCCACCAAAGAGTAATTATGTTCTGAGATAGTCATGGAGATAGTGGAGAGCCGTGAGGCGTAAAAATTGTAAAATCTCAGAATCCAGGGCAGGTCAATGAATCTTCATAAATACTGTTGGACTGTTGGAAGCTGAAATAAAAAAGTTAAAAGAAACAAAAAATGTACGATCTAGATTACAATCTTTAACAGCAATTTACTATAAAAGACGGAGAAGAAAAGAAATCGGAGAACCATATCTAACAAATGAAATTCGCAAAAGAAAATAACAGCAAAAATATTATTATTATGACCTATAATTAATAGTGGCTTTCCTTAATGTCTTTTTATTTTTTGACCAGGTCAACTGAAACAATTGAAAGTTGTGATAATAGAATTGATGCATGAATACTAGATTGTTGATTTCAATTGAGAGATGAAAATTCAAAGATGGCGACTGTGCGTCATCTGGGAAACAAAATTAAATGGAAAGTGGGGTCTTGTAAAAAAATTTCTGAAGTTGTTGACGAATACTGCACAACCCTAGAATAAAATGGTTAAGGCTTCCGCTGCCGAGGTTTTTAGTATCACTACTTTGGTTCGGGTTTGAAGGTCGTCGGTTTTTGGAATTTATTCCTGACGTTTCGCTGGCGCGAGTGGCTAGCTTCTTTAGAGGCTCATACATCTTGATTCCGACTCCAATAACTGAGTCAGTATTCGTCAGCAGCTTCAAAAGGATATGTCACAAGACTCCCCTTTCCTTTTAGTTTTTTTCCCAGATGACGCACAGTAGCTATCCTGAAAGTTGCATCTGTCACTTCTACTCAAAAGTTCAGTACTGTAGTACCCATTATCCCAACTTTCAATTTTTTTAGTTGACCCCACATTTTTTCTTTTTCAGCTTTTTCATTCGAATTTTGGACATTGGAGTCCAACAGCTTTTATGAATATTCATTTACCGCCCTGGATTCCTAGTTATAAATCTCACGACGCTCCACTCAGATGTCTGTGAAGTCAAATCATTTGATGTTTTTCTATCTCAAGATAATACTGAACACTGTCAAAAGTAACCTAGGAAAAGACACGACGAAATATTATGATATCTCAGACACGAGGTCATTACTGTTTCAGTCTCGAACAATCATTCAAATATTCAATGATCTTTTTTGTAGATTCCTGACTATTTTCACCTCCCACAACTCTTTGAAATGAAGAAATAATTTATTTGCCACTAAGAGCTGCCGAGATAAAGAAAAGCTCTTCTTCTGATTGGGAACAACACAAAAATGGTCAAAGTGTGCATCTGCTTACCAAAAGGTCTATAAATGAACTTATTTTCATAAAGAGTACTTATGTGCCTTTAATGCTTCGAAAACTCGATTAACTTGGTTTTAAAACCTATTGATTGATAGTACAGGTTATTAAAATATATTTGCATCGTGTCAAACGTTCGATCATACTAGTTTCAAATGTTCATAGTACCAATTATGGTAAAAATATTCCTCTAGATAGAAAATTAAATACTATAAACAAGCACAAAATTAATGTATTTGGTATCAGCCTAGTATAATTAAGAAATTTGCTCAAGTCTTCTGACTCTGCTTAACCTTTTACTTTTTCCGTTGATATTAGGAGCTATGTATACCTTTTAATTGTATTTCTGATTGTTTGTGTATATGTAAACTAACGAATAATACCTGCATGGAACAAATCTCAAAGTTTTCACCTTCACACCAAAGGTTCCAATCTTGCTTGATAATTCACTTCTTTCTTTTTTTAAATCTGATTGACGATGTTACTATTGCACTTCCTATCACTCATATGAACTTTGGTAATCAATCTGAACTCATGAATAATTTTTCTCACTCTTGTCAGATACAAGACCACATATTTTAAATTCGTTGATGTTTCAGAAACTGATTGTTTATTGTGTTCAAAAACGGATGAGTATTTCACAAGAAATTGATTCACTGACTGTTTTCAGTGGCAAAATTTGAAGAACACTTGCTTGCTGGTTTTCCATATTCAGAGAAAATATTGTTCGCCATTGAATAGTGATTTTGCTCGAAGGGAATATAATATGTCGAAACTGCAGGTCAGTGGAGAGTTTTCCATCAGGTTTGTATTCTACATTCACGATACCACCCAAAAAAAGGTTTTTGAATCCGATATCGCATAAAATCAATAATCAACGAACCACAAAACCGTTTAAGTACAGCGTCTCTCCTCCAAGAAACGTTTCATCAACTACACATTCGACTCTACATTTCAAATGAAACGTTACCGATACATTAGTCATCTTGCCAAACAACGGATTTATTCTTTTTCAGTCTGAAGATCGATGCTCTCTCTTTCAAGCTTACTATTCTATAAGGTTTATGTAGCTCCAATTTGTGAATTATTTCCATGAAATGGTGGATTACCACAATGTATGATGCTTCCAGGTACTCTGGCTCGGAATGCCCATATGGAACGTACTCCACGGCGGAAATGTATAAGCAGCTTATACACAAGAAGGAAGCTAATATCAAGTCTGGGAAACACTCGTCGCATATCCACTCTGCAATAGACTGAGAGCCGATTTATCTCTTCCGTTGAGGCACTTTTCTGTCGGCTAGAAATCTACAAAAAGGGCTATAACTGTGGTTGTGAATAATTGTTACATCCAATATCATTGATCAAAATCAATTTCTTATATTTTTCCCATATATTCTCTATCAGCGAGTATATGAGCTCACACTTACACTAACGCTTTGCCTTTTATCAACAACATTCATACCTAAGTTATGATAATGACAACAACATTTCACAACCACTTTCATTATAGGTTATAAACACGTTCAATGAGAAATATATTGATAATTTAATAATCATAACAGAGTATGATGCCAGAAATGAAAAGAAGTATCAACTATAAAAATGAAATAAAACTCTTTCAACCTCAAAAGGAAATAAAAAGCAAGAATGCAAAACTTGTCGGTATAACCATGACTGTGATGATCTTTCTCGTTTTTCTAATATGGCGGATGATGTGCTGACCGCTGTTCAGGTTGAAAATTCCTGGAGGAAGATTCAGGATTATTTTCAACTACTGAGTGCATAGTCTACACCAGGGTTTCCCAATATATGGGTTGCGAGCGAATATTTAGTGGGCCCTAAATACAGAATTTAATCAACATATCAATCAAATGCACTAAAAGTCACTCAAAGTTGATGTCAATACTGTAACATCGGAACACAGGAAACAATTTTATCCCACCCATTGAAGTAAGTTTTTGATGTAGTTATTCGATTAAGAATCAAAATTTGTATTTAAACTTCGTCTTTTATTCGAAAAAATCTTCATTCATATTGGTAACGGTTAAATTCCCTAGAGGTGGGTCTCAAGTTTGGTAACTTGTTTCAGATGGGTCATAGTCCAGACAACTCTAAGAATGATATTGGATGGAAAAATGACCATGAATAATCATTGATATCATCATATAAACCTTACCATTAACATGCCTAGGTCTTATTCTTGACAAGTGAGATTTCAGCGTACACGATTTTGAATAACATTCTTATAATCTCTGCCCGGTAATGGTAGCCATGGCTAGGCATTAGAATGGGTTACGTAGTTACGTATGATTCAGTTGCAAAAGGTATCTTGTAGTAGGGACGCAGAGACTAGTGTGTACTTGGTGGCAGGGTATCCATTTTTTGCTAACCCAGCATATTATTATACTCTTCATCTACATAATTCGGCACTTCGAGAAGTGTATTGGCATCTTAGGCACCATACGGTATTAGTAAGAATAGCCATATTCAATGAAATTGTTTTTTCCTTCTCTCATATAATACCTCTGCCCTGAGAGCATCACCTCGTAAATTGTTGCCTTGGAATATTTATTAACATCTCAACTTTTCATTCGAGTTCAGATTCGAAATTCGTGGAGAGGTCAACTGAGTATGAGATGTAGCTTCGATCGGCAGAGGCAGCATTAATCTTCCATAACATTCGCGATTGGATTGAATATATTAGAAGTTATCTGATGTATCAATGATGGGTTTTAAATAATGGAGATGGATTTTTTTTTTCAGAACTGTATTATGTGGAAACATGAAAATATCAGATATTATTGTAGAAATATTAATAAAAATAGCGGTAACTTCTAATATAAAAGTCTAAAATATTAAGTGGTTTATAGTTTTAACATAACAGTTTCTCGTTGGTTCAGCATCATCCAATTGGAGGTAGAAGGTTTCGTTTTCACTGATCCACTATCAACATTTCGAATTTCATAATGGTTATTTTAGGTTGTTGACTATTTGGAACTCGAATATTTCTTTGTTACCGAATAAATAATTGTTGGGGGAACCAAAATATTTATCTCAATCAATTCAAAAATGAATATCATTGGAGACTGACTTTTCCTTGAAACCAGTAACAGAATGAAGTTTCCATAATTGATAGGGGACAATGAATAATTTCATCTCCCCCCAGAATCCAGATTCATAATATTTTTATTTTTCCACCTGAAGGTGTTAATTTCATTAACGAAACTTGTGTCCAGTGCGAGAGATATATCTTTGACGTTAGGGTAATTTGATCTCTATAGAACATTTCGACGTTCACACCAATGGTTTCAATGTTACCGATAATTACTGGAACAGAAGCCGAAATCAAAAATGGAATCGACAATTTCTGCTTTTTGTGAATTTAACTTCCTCCTCATTCGACCGGTCTCTTTATTGCTATAGTATATAAGATACGAAATGAATTTCATCAAGAAAAAGTCACCTTAGAAACTTAGGTATTTATGTGGGAGAATGAAGTGTGATGGATCATTTCTTGATTTTCTTTTCCTGATGAAAAAAGAAATCAAAACTTTTATGAAAGAAGTGAAATAAAAATTTGCAAACACCCTCTGTTAATACGTACGTGTATATAATTCAAAGACGTTTGATTCTTTAACGAAAAAGAAGAGTCTATCTAAAACATCTACTCCCCCGCTCATACGGAATGACAGGCCCTGGACTACAAAGAAATAACTTTTTCTAGCTCAATTTGTATACGAAGCACATGAAAATTGGATCCAATATGTAGCATACATAGGAAATATCTACACTAAGCAAAATGGAGAGTTATTTAAAAAAACTCTCTCTCCAGGATTATATTCCATTCCAGCCCAGACAAGATCTCTTGAGCTCTCCAGTGGGAAAATGGATGAAATTCGGAACGCTTCTACTAGAGACTCCAAACGATTCTAAATTATTCAATTCGTTACAAGTCTTCCATCAGTTCTGATAGACATTTCGGTGGCATTCATCCGTTTTATAACCAAAACAACTGGTTTTCTAACCTACCACGATCTGAAAAAAATAAGAATTAATATTGGAATCTACACAAGTATAAAAGGCCAGATTTTTATCTACCCCGAAAAGTTGCTGCGTCTATTGAATAGAATAAGTCCAATCAGGCAGCAACTCATACATATGCATTCTTCACCAGACAGCATGATGAAAGCAGATTTCTTTAATTTTCGTTACCTGCCATTACTCTCTTTCGTCATAATTTTAGTGTCGTTTTATTCTACTGTGTAATCTCCATCGGCTGTAAGAATGTGTTCTGATAATTTAGAACCACCTATCTGTCTTTTCCTGATGTATATCTGGTGTTCACTCTTTCGCACCTCCGATGGTCGAGACGTTTCACCGATATAATTCTTTCGTGTTTTCCATTGTGATTCGGTATGTGTCAGTATTGACTGTAAAGTATTTGTTGAAATGAAAGTTGTTCTAACATTATACCTGTTGGCGATCCGTTTTATATTTTCAAACAAAAGAGGGACATAAAGTATAATGTTTGATACAGGTTGTGTATTTTGTGTGGGTTGTTTTTCTTCATTGAAGACTATGTTCGGATTTTCAATTTCTGTGAAAGTTTTTAAAATGAATTTCTCTGGATATCCATTTTTTTTCAATACTGTTTTTTTGAAGTTTATCTCTTCATTGATTTTTTTCTTGTGAGTAACATACAATTTTTGTTCCATCACAAAGGCATTTCACTATAACTTTTTTGACACTTGTGATTGTGGTAGGTTACAAACCCGGAAAACTACGGAACAAATATTGATCTACCACATAATTATGACGTTCAAACGTTCAAAGAGCCATCCTTATAATGATAATCAGGAACTTGGATATTGAATTGAATTGAAAAGAAATTACAACTTTTGATTTTGTCGTTCAAAGAAGTTGTAATTTCTATTTTTTGATTCGGAGAAGAAAGACAAAAACTAATTCCTCGAGTAGTCATCTTGTTTGAGTAGGATGCCCAATCCATTCAATTCATGAAGTCATGAATGAATATTCCAGATCTACAAGACATATAGGTTTATTCGACGCCAACAATGTTTCCGAACTGATATATTTTATGGTTTCATATAACTCTCTTTTTTACTAGGGATAGACTGGACACATTCCGCATTGAATTATTGAAGCGGAGGAAACTGGTCGATGAAACAACCCATTCCGTATCTCCAGCAGCGTATAAAACCAGTGAAATCAGGCGACGCGACTTCCCTTTGAAAAAAAGATGAATTCTCCCAGTACTCCAGTCTATGACGGTGAAAAAAGTGTAAACTGTGTATTTATCCCATACAGCACCGATTCGCATGAAAATTTGGATTCAGGATCTACATACCCTCTTTTTCAAAATCTACCCTGTGCCGAGGGTTGCTTCCTTCCTGGGGGTGGATGTCACCCTTTCTTGAGGGTGGAAAATTTTTTTTTTGGAAATAAGTGCGGAAATCAATAGATTGAATAATTCTAGGCACTTTTTGTTCAATGAAGTTTTTTCTGAAAAGCAATACTTTTCGACTTATTCGCGAGTGAATTTGTCGGTTTTCAGGCAAAAAGAACACGTTTTCAGATCCTTTTTCACAAATAACTGGAAAATAATGCATCTAATCAAAAAACCTGCCAAGAGCAAAATTATAGCTTTTGAATAAACAAAAGCGATTGTTTTATTGTGGTGTATGCAAACCCACTACAAACTGAATGATTGCTTGTTGAAAGTTGATATTTTGATTGGTATTTTCAAACGCCAAAATGGAAAGTTTCTACGTACAATAAACAAAAACCAATGCATTTTTTGGAAAAAATTAATTGGAGATTTTTTGAAGTACTTCAAAAATCCTTCATTTTTGTTATTTACAAAAATTTCTGGCATCAAAACTGACCGAGGTATGAAGGAAATAATGTTGAATCCTATTTTTTCGTTGAAAAAAAATTGTGAGTAACTCATCCTCTCTTCCCCCCCCTTCGAAAAAAATCGTTGTTACTCCATAATTCACTTTATGCATGTTCTCATAATGAGTTCTGAGTTTTTCATCAATTGAAAGTACGTAGTTTCAGAAAAAATTGAGATTGAAGAGAAAAATTATATACGTAATTCAGCGAAAAGTCACCATTTCTTCGAAATAACTCGAAAAGTATTGATCACATGCAAAATTTTCTAGAGTACAAAATTGAAGTTTATTCTTCTCTGATAATGTTGGTGTTTCAATCTTTTCTGCAGGATGAAAATAGAGTAAAATATGGCCAGTTGAATATTGTGAGGGTTCGCGCAAAGTACCTTTTTTGAGACTTTCAGCATGAGCCTTTTCAAAAATATAATCTGAAACAAAAAATCATGTGAATGAGCTTTTAGCTCTTGCAAAGAGCGACAGAAAGCTTTTTTGGTGGATTCGATTGCTTGAATACTGAGCGAGTTATGGGAAAAAAACCAAAAACAATTTTTTTAGAAATCAGAGTATTGTATATTGAAGAATACACATAGTAACTATATTTTAGGCCTAGTGGAAAAATAAAGGATTTTTGAAGGACTTCAAAAAAGGTCCAATTAGTTTTTCCCGGAAAATGCATTGGTTTTTGGTTATTGTACGTAGAAACTTTCCATTTTGGCTTTTGAAATACCAATCAACTTTCAACAAGCAATTAAGTATTCAGTTTGTAGTGGGTTTGTATACATCACAATAAAACAATCAGGTTTTTTGATTAGAGGCATAATTTTCCAGTTATTCGCGAAAAAGAATCTGAAAACGTGTTTTTTTTGCCTGAAAACCGACAATTTCACTCGCGAATAAGTCGAAAAGTATTGCTTTTCAGAAAAAACTTCATTGAACAAAAAGTGCTCAGAATTAGTCAATCTATTGATTTCCGCACTTATTTCCAATAAAAATGTTTTCACCCCCAAGAAGGGGTGGCATCTACCCCCAGGGAGAAAGCAACCCTCTGCACAGGGTAGATTTTGAAAACGAGGGTATTTAGATCATGAATCCAAATTTTTATGCGAATTGGTGCTGTATGGGATAAATACACGGGAAAATGGTCATAGACTGGACTACAGCCTCTACACCATTCCACGAAATGAATAATTTTCAGGTAATTGAAAAACAAACTGCTGTTTCACGTTCATTCGAAAGCAGCCCGCAGATTTCGTTTCAATACTTCATCAGAATTTTTCCGGGCGCTGCACTCACCCAAATGTAATTAATTAAAAAAATGAATTAATCAACGGAATGAGGTATTGCACCCGACCCTGGATTTGCCTTATCTCCCTACAGCACGTAATGCTCTCTCGTCGAGAGATGTGGGGGTGATAAATCAATATTGATGGTGGTATTATTTCTCAGGGGGCTATCCCGGCTTTGTGTTGATTGATCAACTTGGACTTTAAATGCGGGGATTATGCCGGGGCACCAAGGCGACGATGAGTGATAGTGTTTGCTTAAAGAGCTCCTAAAATTGATCCACCGCTATCAATTAATTCATTTTCATCTACGGGTTGATTGCTTTTGTCGTCCTCCCAATCGATCCTAGGAATTGAAACTGAACCGCAGCTATTCAGTAGTCCGAATGGGCTTCAAAATACAGTAATTAGGTTTTGGCGGTTCCATCGCGGTTGACCCGAGTGTATTTTTCCCATCATTCTCTCGTGATACCAAGGGGTTCTAACTCAGGGCTCGTTTCTCAACAATAACTGAAATTTTAAAATTTCTTACAAATTCGTATGTCATCTTTCCCGGTTATTCGAACACTATCTAGTTTTTCTCTTATTGTGAAATTGAAGATGAAGAACTCTGATACATTCTCAACGACCCGAAACATTGTTTACAACAAGAAATGGCAGCATTGCAGTTTCTCATGTGAAAGTTCATGATTTTCTCTTCGAAGAAAGAAAAGAGCGTAAAAAGAGAATGATTAGGCATGTGGCTGAATCAAACGGTTCATCCTAGAAGTAGTAGGTAGTATAGTTAGAAAATGCTAGGTCGAAACAACGCTTCGTGAGATGATATGAGAGCATTATTACATCAGAGGACTTGAATAGACACTCGATAAAGTAAAATGAAAGTTGCATATGAAACTTTTTTGAATTACAATAACTCTTTGAAGTCCCCAAGATGAATCAGAAAATGCAGGAGGTTCGAGAATATACCAGATCAGTTGTCATGATTGCAACAATCAATACATTGGCTGAAATCGACGATCTATTAAAACTCGCTTCAAGGAACACCATGCACATATAAGATAGGGTAGAATGGAAAAGGCTAGTGTCGCACAGTATGCTCTGGACAATGCTCACAGAATTGGTGAAAGCGACTTCAGACTGATCAAGAATGGATATGATAAGACCACCATTCTTCATAGTCAGGAAATAGCAAAATGTTAAAATTGTATGATTGATGGAAACTCAATCAGAGTAATTATCAAACGAAGTTCATATTATTTTACGTTGTACCTATAATGTGAAATGTTGAACAACTAACCCTACGCTCTGAATTTTCTTCTCTTGAAGGAGCTCAGCTTGTTAGCAAAACGCGCTTTCAATGCAAGAAATATCAATTTGATGATAGATGAATTGATCTATCTGGGAAGTCTTGAAAGGTTTCAATCTCATCCTTTATTCAGAGCCAAAAATTGCAAGAATTGTTCACTTCCTGAGAAATCAAAAGTAGGTTTTTTTGCTTGTCTATGTCCTGGGACTCTGTTCAAGTGCTAGTCAATTTACCTTTTGACCTACAAATGATAGTATGTGAGGGTGTGAGTGATTTATTACCTTTCTTCATAGCGGTTTTAGCGATATGTGCAGTTGTAACGATATTACGAGTACCAGGGTACGAAGGAAGATAAACATCAAACAAGTTATCTCACACAGTGCCAGTATTTTTTCTCCGATCTATTCAAATTACTTCAGATAGACCACCAAAATTAATTGAGCGATCACAATTCTAAAATGTGACGAGGGTAATAACCAGATGAGTCGATGTTTTCTGGCAGGTTTCAGTTCATCACCCTTCGTGTGGGTATCAGATATTGGCTTGGACGAAAATATATTAACCCATGTAACTATGTGAACGATTGGATGATTTCATTAAAATTCAGCCAACACTGAAGACAATGATTTTGATCTTAATACCAATTCAAATATTATCGGAAGATTCAAATCAAATTATATTTGAAATACTTCTGAGCTGACAAATCAGGATTGACTTTCTATCAGACGGCCATATACAGGGAGATTTTGTAGGCAAGAGATCCCGCCTAACTTCATTCAATGGTACAGTCGCAAACGGTACCAGAATTTGCTCATTAAGTGTCAATGTAGTCACATTTGAGAGAGCCTGCAATACCACCGAACCAGTTCAAATATTCGATACACAGTGCCCACATGTTAGGATGGGAAACAAGATCCGACTCAGAGGCAACTACAAACATTTTTGGCTTGACCGAACCAGCACTACATGCACCTATGTTATTTCATTCGGAATGTACATCAATTTGGACGATTTCTATTCAACAGATGCGCCAAATCGCTAACTTTTTTGTAGGTAGTTTGGACCTCAGAGAATATGGTGTGAAATTCATTGAAATAAACAAACGTCACTGTTTTGATGTAATTATTTTCGGAATGAGATTTATCGAAAAATGTGTGCAGTAATGATATCTGCTTAAATCACGTGGAATTATTCAAATCAAATCAAATCAAATCGATTTAATAGCCATTTAGGTACAGTGTGTACATATGGTAAGTCATACAATACATAAATCACATGATACAATAAAACCTTATTGTGGATCATTGAGTATCAATAAAATAGATAACGATCTTATGTATAAATAAAATGAAAAAATATATGACGGCAGCACACAGAAGAAACATAATTAAAAGTGAAACGATGAGCAGTATAAAAAAAAATCATAACCTGAGTACAAATGAGCCACTACCATATATAAATAAAATCATTGAATTGAAGTTTTATTACAAAGCAAGTAAGATGACAGCACACTACAAGTAACATATTAAAAGTAAAATAATTCACAATAATGGATCATCCAAATATTCTTGATAGGAATAGTAACTTTTCTCAGTCAGCAAACATTTTATTTTGTTAAAAAATATTCTGTCGCATTCATAATTTTTAATTGCCGTTGGCAGTTTGTTGTAGAAACTCAGTGCCCTGTAGAGAGGAGAATTTTGGAATTTCGTGGTTTTGTGTTTTGTTACTTTCAGGTGACCACCATGTTTAATTGGCGGTTTGGTGACTTATTTTGTGGATTTCAATACGGCGCACATTTTTCGTAGGAAACATTTTTTGATAAATCTCACAGCAAAGATAATAACATCGAAAGAGTGACATTCGTTTATTTGAATAATTTTTTCGACCGAGAGTCCCGATCCTACAAATTCCTCATCACATTCTTTAAGTTCCAAACTACCTACAAAAAATTGGCAATTTGGCACAGCTATTGAATGGAACTAAGATGCCTAGGAAACCCTGGTGTATCTAGTGATTCGATATTGTTCAGAATTTCTTGGCGAAAAACAATCGACGATTACAAAAGCTTTCTAATTTTTGTATAGGGGGCGTTATCTGAGCATTTTCGAAAATCTGTCAAATGTCGGTTTTGTCAGATTTGACGTGACTTTGAGGTTTATTGTTGTCAATGAAAACTGAAATTATTTCTTCGCACTCAACAGTGTTTAAAAGTTTATATGAGTAGAATGAGTTTTGAAGTTATCACAAGTACTTTTTCACGATGTGTAGAAGATTTCGTATTTTGTGTGGTCAGTCAAAATCTGGGGATCCAGATATTCATCTTTATTCAGTACCTAAGGTAAGTACAAAACAAATCGCCCCAAAATAATAACATAAATGTAGCGTTGTAGCTAATTTTATTCGTTTCAGCTTGAGCGAAAGTCTTATATCGAGGCGGAAACATCTGTAGCTCTTATCAATGAGATATTGAAAACAAAGTTTTGTTTAAATAAAGGAAATATCAATGTGATACGTATTTTGAACCGTTGCATAACTGATGTGTGTATCCCCTATTCCAAGACAGTCTATCACTGATATAAAAACAAAAACACAAAACTTGTAGAGGTAGCAGGTGACAGTATTGACAAGTTGTTAACGGTAGGTTTCCACGTTACATGCACGTTTTCTGAAACGCATTTGATTGGCTGTCAGTGCTGTCAGAATCTCAGTAGGCAAATAATAAACAGTAGTAGAATATTCGGTTGCACATTTTTCTCTACTGAAAATTAAGCTTCATATGGTATATGACTGATCGCCATCTACAATAGCGATCTGAAGCTTTTGCGATCTCAGAAATCAAGCAATCGGTTTTCGCCAAGTTTATCCCAAAATTATTCAGGTATAGGTAGATACACCAGGGTTTCCTAGGCATCTTAAATGGAACTCACGTTCGAGTCTACTGGCCTATGTCTTCTGTAATACGCCTTTGCTTGAAAGTATAGTTATATCAAATATTCAAAAAATGAACAATTTGTTCAGGCCAGCCTCAACTCACCTACACTGTAGGTTGACGGACTAACACCTATTAGAAAACAACTACTCCCCTGGCTAATACCACGAAGGGCATTGAATTACATCCAACAGGTGTCACTGCGGAATTCTTCACAGAAGAAATTCCACATATGCTCGTGGCGATACAACTACCAGAATTGATTTTCAATTACTGGGACGGGACACACTTGCAGACCGGTTTCGGGCTATTTGGCCCCTCATCAGTGCAAGGCAGTGCCATCATCAACATTAAGTCGATGACTTCCCATAATTGAAAATCATACTCGAGCAGAGTATCTTCCCTAGACCTAGGCTGATACAAACAACTAGCAAAATAGCCGTTGCTGCGCCATCTGCCCGTAGACTAGGTACTAACCAAGAGCATATCCGCATGGCCCCAATTCCTTGTACAAGGAAAATACGAATTTCACAAAAATTCATGGGGATGCTTGAAGACTGGCTTTAAATCAAATATTCAAAAAATGAACAATTTGTTCAGGCCAGCCTCAACTCACCTACACTGTAGGTTGACGGACTAACACCTATTAGAAAACAACTACTCCCCTGGCTAATACCACGAAGGGCATTGAATTACATCCAACAGGTGTCAGTGCGGAATTCTTCACAGAAGAAATTCCACATATGCTCGTGGCGATACAACTACCAGAATTGATTTTCAATTACTGGGACGGGACACACTTGCAGACCGGTTTCGGGCTATTTGGCCCCTCATCAGTGCAAGGCAGTGCCATCATCAACATTAAGTCGATGACTTCCCATAATTGAAAATCATACTCGAGCAGAGTATCTTCCCTAGACCTAGGCTGATACAAACAACTAGCAAAATAGCCGTTGCTGCGCCATCTGCCCGTAGACTAGGTACTAACCAAGAGCATATCCGCATGGCCCCAATTCCTTGTACAAGGAAAATACGAATTTCACAAAAATTCATGGGGATGCTTGAAGACTGGCTTTAAATCAAATATTCAAAAAATGAACAATTTGTTCAGGCCAGCCTCAACTCACCTACACTGTAGGTTGACGGACTAACACCTATTAGAAAACAACTACTCCCCTGGCTAATACCACGAAGGGCATTGAATTACATCCAACAGGTGTCAGTGCGGAATTCTTCACAGAAGAAATTCCACATATGCTCGTGGCGATACAACTACCAGAATTGATTTTCAATTACTGGGACGGGACACACTTGCAGACCGGTTTCGGGCTATTTGGCCCCTCATCAGTGCAAGGCAGTGCCATCATCAACATTAAGTCGATGACTTCCCATAATTGAAAATCATACTAATCAATGCCCTTCGTGGTATTAGCCAGGGGAGTAGTTGTTTTCTAATAGGTGTTAGTCCGTCAACCTACAGTGTAGGTGAGTTGAGGCTGGCCTGAACAAATTGTTCATTTTTTGAATATTTGATTTAAAGCCAGTCTTCAAGCATCCCCATGAATTTTTGTGAAATTCGTATTTTCCTTGTACAAGGAATTGGGGCCATGCGGATATGCTCTTGGTTAGTACCTAGTCTACGGGCAGATGGCGCAGCAACGGCTATTTTGCTAGTTGTTTGTATCAGCCTAGGTCTAGGGAAGATACTCTGCTCGAGTATGATTTTCAATTATGGGAAGTCATCGACTTAATGTTGATGATGGCACTGCCTTGCACTGATGAGGGGCCAAATAGCCCGAAACCGGTCTGCAAGTGTGTCCCGTCCCAGTAATTGAAAATCAATTCTGGTAGTTGTATCGCCACGAGCATATGTGGAATTTCTTCTGTGAAGAATTCCGCACTGACACCTGTTGGATGTAATTCAATGCCCTTCGTGGTATTAGCCAGGGGAGTAGTTGTTTTCTAATAGGTGTTAGTCCGTCAACCTACAGTGTAGGTGAGTTGAGGCTGGCCTGAACAAATTGTTCATTTTTTGAATATTTGATTTAAAGCCAGTCTTCAAGCATCCCCATGAATTTTTGTGAAATTCGTATTTTCCTTGTACAAGGAATTGGGGCCATGCGGATATGCTCTTGGTTAGTACCTAGTCTACGGGCAGATGGCGCAGCAACGGCTATTTTGCTAGTTGTTTGTATCAGCCTAGGTCTAGGGAAGATACTCTGCTCGAGTATGATTTTCAATTATGGGAAGTCATCGACTTAATGTTGATGATGGCACTGCCTTGCACTGATGAGGGGCCAAATAGCCCGAAACCGGTCTGCAAGTGTGTCCCGTCCCAGTAATTGAAAATCAATTCTGGTAGTTGTTTCGCCACGAGCATATGTGGAATTTCTTCTGTGAAGAATTCCGCACTGACACCTGTTGGATGTAATTCAATGCCCTTCGTGATATTAGCCAGGGGAGTAGTTGTTTTCTAATAGGTGTTAGTCCGTCAACCTACAGTGTAGGTGAGTTGAGGCTGGCCTGAACAAATTGTTCATTTTTTGAATATTTGATTTAAAGCCAGTCTTCAAGCATCCCCATGAATTTTTGTGAAATTAGTATAGTTATATTCGATAATATCTTTTCAAAATTCCTTTACACTCTTGGTATTTGTTTCAGTGTGGAACTGGCCTCGTGACTGAATGGTTATTTCGTTGTTTCATAACATTTCATTCCCATAGTTTGGTACAGTTGCTTCGTCTCATTTCACAAAGAATGCTAGATTTATGAAAGAAATATAGGAACTCATTTCTGATACATGATGCGTATATCTCCTCTGGGTGCATGCATGAAATCGCTTCCGTATCTGAAACACATCCAGGTGTTCGTGGCCGTCATGCCTTTATTTTCTCCCTTTATGGATTCTGGAAGCCAGCGAAATCATCCAAGGTATGAGTTATACGGTCGTGTCTCACATCTTCGGCTGTATCTTGCTGAAAGTCACGTCTCTTGCATTTCGGCAGTACAATTTATGATATGTATTATTCTCCTCAGACAGGACTCTGTTTCTGTATACCCCATACGGAGTTGTTTACGAAAAAGTGACAAATACGTTCCTGTTGGATGTGACACATTTGATTGGTTGTATACTTTGATGTTGAATAGCGTCAAGGGCATGCTTTGTAATAGAGTTTTCAGAATTTCACTAACAACTCTCAGATTTTTTTTTGATAGGAGCTGAATCCAGAAGCCGAATGACATTGGAAAACATATCAAATTATTGACAGTTGATAAAGGATAGAGTTTCCTGATCAGTTGAAACCAACCCATCAAAGCCCGATTACTCCTTCATCATACATATCCATTGAAATCCTATAAAAAAACTTTGATTGTGTGTATCTCTGTGTCGGCCTTATTGATGATCAAGCACGTCAACGTTTGTAGAACTTAATCCCAAGAATCTATCAAAAGCATCAACAAATAGCGTTGTGTCGTAATGAAGTTTTTCCAAGTGCAGTTTATAAATTTCAATTTCCGGTTTTTGCTGATGGCTAGACATTGTACATCATTTCTATTGAAACAAAGATTTTCAGATATGCTTTTTTTTAGTTTTTCATTTCATTTCGAAAAGAATGCATTCAGCTGAAGAACAGAAGCAAGAATCGATTCATGTATTGAAATATGTGTGTGTGAATCTCTACTCAATAGTTCTGTGTCCAGCTTCATAGCTACAGTCTAACAAAAATGTTTAGTTTAGAATCAGCTATAATTGAAAAGAGATGAAAAAATGTTTCCGTAGAGGACTGTATATCTTATCTGTTCTCTTTTCCGTGCATTTCACAAAAAGGAGATGGGTAGTTGTTTCCATACCATTATTTGTCAAATAACTCACTTGGACAAAACATGGCTATTTGTATTGTCTTTTATTTTTTTAAATGAAGCCACAAGCTAACTTGTGAATTGTTACTCGAATCAATTCACAATTCATTATGCTTACAACTTTTCACCATTTGATGAAGAAGTAAAAAAATTCAGAATGTAGTTAATTTGCATCCTATTTTTTTCTCCAAAAAAAAACTCAAAAATTTTGCCGTCCTCAAATAATCCCCAGATAATTCGATTTCATTCCCTATTACCTCACCAATCGATGAAATAGTAATATAATATAATATAATATATATATATATATATATATATATATATATATATATATATATATATATATATATATATATATATATATATATATATATATAGGATTAAAAGAAAGTTTACTCCTACTAGAGGTCAAGATAGGTTTTTGTTTGACTTGGATGGTAAACACTAGTAACCCAACAACTTGAAAAAAATCGTCTACTTCCAGATAAGAAAAAATATTGAATATATACTTTTTTTTCACTAGTAAGATGTATGCAACCACTGAATTAGTACCTACTACAAATAGAACTTATCGAATGAATGGATAAGTGATGGTCATGAGATAATAAAGATTACACTCTAAATGAAAAGATACGGTTTTTTTATTGAAACAGGATATAAAATATCCATCCAGTAGTCAACATAAAATACAAAAAATTAATATAATTGAAATAAAATCACAAGATTCTGGTAGCTCTAACAGATCACAACATAGTAGAAATGTCTACATGAAACCCTTCATTGATTTCAATATCACCAATTTCTCGAAATTTTCGTCGGATATATCATATTACTCCTTATTGGAGTATTTATCATCGTTGCATACGATTAAAGCCGTTCTGGTGACTTGTGAATCTGAATTGTGGCTTTAATTCATTTCCGTGAATTGAAATCACGGAAATCAATTCAGAAGTCACAATTCACCGAAATGAAAATAGCAACTCAACAATTCACTTTTTTCAAAATGAATTGAAGCCAATGAATTGAATTCACTAAAAATGAATTCGATCCATTTCAAATGAATTGATTTCCCAATTCTGTCCAACTCTGTATTGAAAGAATGTTTACAATGAAAGTTGCTTAGAATTCAACGTACTCTTAAAGATGATTGAATACAAATAGGCCGTTTCATTTGAAGAGCATAGTTAACATGAAAAAACGGTACAACTGGCAATGAAAAATTCCATAGGAACATAAATCGTATTCATTGATAACCGCTACCAAACATTTTGATCGATGTCTCTTCCTTTTATACATATGTTCAATGGTCCACCGATTTTAGTAACCCTGTACAAATCGTGTAAACTGTCCAAATCTGTGTATTTTGGAACAACACCACTGAAATACCTGACGATGGCAAATTGACTCGTCGATTATCTCCATCGATAGGCTCACATTGTAGTTTTTCCCGTGATATTCATGAATCGTCGTAAGAACCAATCAAGAAACTGAAATCACAGTCATTTTCGAACTTTTACTGCGTTATTCAAAGATGTCATGCAGTCAGTTAAAAAGGGCCACATCAAAAATTTGAGAAATTATATAGGTAGTAATTAATTACTAGGAACGAATCAACATTTCATCTAACTCTGATAACCACAGCCCTGTTTTTATGGATTACCAATATTCATATCTGCTTCGACGAACGATCCACATCAATAATAACTGTCAACGGATTGCGCAAATATGTTTCATAATCCTTATATATTTTCCCTCCGAAGCAAACCTTTCGACTTTTTATTCATGAGTTGATGCTTTACGATGACCATAACAATATCACTAGAACTTCTGCAATGCGCCGGCAAAAACTCACAACGCAAACAACTAAATAACCGATAACGATCGTCCTTCGACCTTAACTACGAAAGTGGGATATTCAAAAGTTCGAGTTTTTGTGCCTGTCCACAATACATTATTTTTTTCATTTCTGTTCACAAAGTCGGGACCGGGTGACTTTTCCAATGCGACGAAAATCTAATCGGGCATGTATTCATCGGGCCTTTGGCTCGCATCTGGCAGATACGGCCTTCACAGAGGCGTAACTGGGTAGTATTGTAGGGGCTGGCGTGTTTTTCATGTTTGGATATCGCTAAAACTTGATATGCGGGCATGAAGTTAATGGCTTCTGCGGCCGTAAAGATACAAAACTCTTCTGCATTTCAACGTTTCAAGTATGACAGCAATATGCCGAAACTAGTATTCGAATTTTGGCGATAGGTAATATAGACCCTAGCATGGCTGAGTGATGATGATTTGGCTTTCTATTCCATCCTCCATACCATTTAGACGCCTGGTTATTGTACCCGATACGATGGATTTTCGGACAAAGAAGACGTTATGCAAATGTGTATATAGTTTGTTCAAAAAAACAGAAAACGGCCTTGTAATGCAATAGGTGAAATCCAAATGGGAGATATGCATTGAATGTCCTTTCAGAGAACTGATAATAACAAGTATAAAAACAAACTTCAGAATTCAAGAGTCGATAAAATTAAATACCTAGGGATGTACGTGGATAAATACATGAGGTGGGACACTCACATCAAATATATAATAAAAAAGTTACAGACTATGACGTTCAAATTCAGAATTCTAAGGAAATATCTACAACGTAAGGAACTCAAAAATCTCTACCATGCACTAGTCGAAAGTCATCTCAAATTTAGTATTATAGCATGGGGTGCAGCATTGCGTACTCATCTCAACCCCTTAGAAAATCTACAGAAAAAGATCCTAAAAATAATAATGTTCAAAAACTACCGCTTTCCCTCAGACGAACTGTATAAAGAATGTCAGATAATGGACCTCAGACAATTGTATTTTTATAATGTAACCACCAAATATACTCTCAATAAAAATAAAATCCGCCTGCCATCACATTGCCACTACACAAGAAACTGTGAAAAAATCAGATACCCCATTATATTAAAAAAAATTTTTTCACAAAAAGCATTCTCTTACACTTCGATAAGATTTTATAACAAACTTCCTAACGGAATTAAAAATATCACTCCAGTTGCCTCATTGAAAAGGAAATTGAAATCATTCATTTTAATGAACCAAAGATCATTCATCATCAACCTAATCGAATAAATAAATAAATAAATATTTCTCTCGTATTTTGATGAAGAAGAGAATTTTTTACTATCGTTTCTATCAAAACCCAAAATATATCATCAAAATCAAAGAATTAGGGAAGGAAATTCGAACTTACAAGACGCGTCACCTTTGGTCAAAAAAATGTAACATCAGACGATACAACAGTGGATTTATCGACATCGATATTCATACTGTGTTGGTGGTGAAATATTACAAACGTGGCGACTTCTGGTGAATCTGGATGTCTAGTGAATCTAGAACAAACACAATCGGACAATCCACCAAAAATATAAAATACATTTATGATGACAGCATATTTTGCACCAAATCTCGATTTTACGTATGCAGAGATCATAGGAGTGAAAGCTGCAATACAAACATCACATTTTATGATGTTTTCGAGTCCATACCATAGATTGGTATTTATGAATGCCCAGAGATGTATATTATGAATTCATATTCTGATATGTTTGAAAACAAGGTGAGGTTAGTTGAAAAAGGAATTTTCCACTGCTAAATATCTGATGCAAAGCTTACGTCAGATTGAGCAGTATATGAATATGGCACGCTTATAAAAAGATCTTCGGAACAGAATAAATATTTTGGAGATTCATTTCACCTTCTCATTATTTCACACCATTGTTTCCTTACTTTCGCATCGCTTGATATATGAATGAATACTTCATCGGGTGTATTTCTAAAGTGTTTTTCCACTTCGATACAATACAATACTCAGGTAAGTATTTGTTTCAGCTTCTACCATGATCTGTATAGCGACTGATACTGAAACGCCTAGAGTAAACAAACCCGGGAAACGTCAGCTGACATCATGCTAACCGCGCTAAATGGTCGCGTTTGAACGGCTCGAATTTATTCAACATTTTGAATTCCACTGTAAAAAATAGTTCGAATGTTGTTCTGATACAGACTACACGAAGGGAGAGCTCTGAAAGGTTCAAAGAACACCGAATGAATCAAGGGACAGGGGATACAAATTGACATCAGGCAAAAACCCCTTCGGCACGGACTTCCAAAGTTTAGCTATTCTATTGAAAAAAGATCCCAGATCAAGAGAAGTTCGACAGGTCTCCAAGCTCACAACAAAGGAATGGGAATTCTGCATTTGTCGGGTAATCCTTGTTGATAGTAGCAAGGGTGGAACGATTGACAGCAATTCAGGAAAGCACCAAAAGAGGCAAGTCTCCGACATTTCTGAGATGTTCCAACGAAGTAGGCGAGTCCGTTAGCGAAGAATCGCCAACAAGACATATCACTTTTTCGGAATTGAATCAAGAAGATTCAATGAATATTTTGGTGACGAGCATACATAAAAACTATACTCCAAGATAGGTCGTATCTGTGCCTTGTGGACCATTGAAAGCTGACGAGAAGTGAAGTATTTCTTTGCAGGAAATAGAAATCCAAGCTTCGGGGAAGCACTTTTAGCGATCGATCTCAGATGGTTTTCATATGAGAGATTGCTACTGATCGTTATTCCTAGCATCGAAATACTCGACTTGGTAGGTATAGTTACTCCTGATATCTGAATATTGGATGAAGATAGATCGGCTTACTTCGATAGGAGACATGTATGGGTTTTCCCAGCATTAAATTCCACCAAGTTGAAGTAACCCCATTCTATTATTTTCGCCAAGTCATCGTTGATACTATTGATATGGGAACTCTGGAAGATGAACAAGTATAAAGAGTACTGTCGTCTGCAAAAATATGCACTTATCAAGAGTTTCTTTCCAGCAAATCATTGATATAAAGCAGAAACAAAGTAAGCGTCTTTGGAACACCTGCATTTTTTGAGACAATGAGGAAAGTGAATAAAGTTGGAGCAAATGCTCACACTCAAATTTTTTGGGACAAACTTATGCGGGTTGTTGAGATATGACAAGGACGGATCTATGGTTTGAACTCATGCTCACTTTCGTTCACTTCCCCCAATATCAGACGATACTCCATTAACAACGAAACATAAGAGACCTATCAGGCAACTTAAGGAGGTTAACCATGAGATGACAGTTCAGAAAGTAGACCCCGAGGCCGAACTAGATCAAACGCTCTTTACATGTGGAGTGCAACAGCTAATGTTTCCCACAATTTCTTTATCGAATGCTGCCAAATATGTGAAACATACGCCAAAAGTCACTAGTTGATCTTTGATGGCGAAATCCGTATTGCCGATCATTAATTATTCCTAATTTCTCCAGATATGTAATAAGCTTCATATTTATTGCTTTTTTCATATCTTTGGGAATGACAGAAAGCAATGTAATTGGTCTATAATCACAGGGTGCAGGGTAGAGTTTTCCCTTCTCAAGGAACTGGCTGAACTCTCACTGTTTTGAAAAAATTAGGAAAAAACTCCAATTCATATGAAAGTAGTAGTAACGATTCGGGGACACAGACTCCAAGAACAATTGCTGGAATTGCAGATCCGTAAGCCATGTTCATATTCAGATTATTGAAATATTTCTTATATCTTGTTGGTGAAAAATCTTTTGAGCAATATGACTGTCGACATGCGTGATATTCGGTTCTTTTCCCGAGGGGTCCAGAATAGAATTTCCAGCAAACATATCGCCAAGTATATCCATTTTTCCTTAGTCAGTGACGGCTTGTGACCCAGTCTCTTCGGTTGAAGAGGAAAATGAACCAAAAATGAATTTTCTAGCGTATTAGCAAATGACCAAAATGAACGAGAACCGTTTGTACATTCAACAAGTCTCGAACGAATTATCTGATTATTGTTTTTTATCAGTTTCAATTGTTTCACTACCCCGTTTTTCGTTGACATACTCGGAGATCTCATTTCTGAACCTGGATTTTAGCGCCAGCTATCGAATGCCGCTTCTTTAGATGTGATAACCTTAAGGCAGCTTCTATCCAACCAGAATTTCTCAGACTGTGGTGTCTTTGTACTATTTGGAATGAATGTCTATATGCCCAGAATGATGGTATCAGAGATTTATTGATCACATAAAGTGAGATCGCGAAGTGGAAAACAAACCCTCCTCCAAGGAAAAACAGAAAAAAACATTCGCAGACGGTCCCAGTCGGCTGACTTGTAATAACAGACACAACGTGTGGGTAGTTCATCATTTATTGGAGCTGAATACGAAATTTTGAACCCATTTATATTTTTTACGTCAATACAATGAACGTATGAAAGTTGCATATAAAACTTTCAATGAATCACAAAAACTCCTTGGTAAACCAAAAGATAAATCGGAAGTCACTAAAAAGTCGGGAATTTACGAAATCAGTTGTCAAGATTGCAACAATGAATACATTGGTCAGAGCCGACGAGTTATTGAAATCCCTTTGAAGGAGCATTACCGGGTAAGGAAATCCAGTTTCGCCCAACATGCTCTGGATAATGAACACAAAATTGGTGGAAGCAATCTGAAATTGATCAAGCATGTGCATGACACAAGGCTTCCAGTAGTAACAAACGAAGTCGATATCGGACCCAAAAACTTTGCAGGTAGTGGCTCCACTACCTAAAAATTGTAAAGTATATGAATAGCTAACTCTAGTCTTTAGATTCAACAGTAATAAACATTATAATAAGTAACCTATGACCTCAAGGAACTTCATTCACACTCAAAAAACTCATTCAAGTCATTTTTTCAGACTCTACAGAGCGAAGCAAAAAATAAATTATTGAATTGTTGACCATACCTCAGAACCTAATCCACAGCCTGAAATGAAAATAATGAGAGAGGCAAGACTGGAATCCGTTCACTCTTCAATACGGAAATTCACAACCTAATTCCGTTCATCTGAAACAGACCAGCGAATTGAAGCACTTCCATTGTTGAAACACAAAGTCTCTTTTTTCTAGGTAGCATTGCATGCCAGATAACAGCATGTACTCTATAGAACTTGATAATTAGTAACACGAGAAACAGTGACTTCACTCCAACCCCAAAAACTCGATGGCCTGAACATCCAAATCATTCCGTTTATATTGTGCAGTTCACATAATTGGCTGTAAACTCTGAACGTCGACCCAAACTTCCATTCCATCCCGTATCTCTTTGAACTCTCCCCCGTCTTTATCAGACCCGACATAAACATGACACAAAAACTTTTCGAGGAAAAGGAGCACATCATTATGTATGCATTATACACGCATAAACAGACACAGAACTCGTCTGTGATTACAAAAAGACCGCCGTGAACGACTGTCATTTTGTGCTCTGCAAGCTTTTTCCATTTCGCATTCGGAAATTGGATATCGAGATCCTTGTGAAGTTGGCTGGACATTTTATCACATGCTCGAGTTAGTTCCCAGAATAAATATACACAAGCTGAAAATGAGATGAACATTTTTCGCGCGCTACCAAGTTTTCCGTATTGAAATGCGGTTAGGGAGTGTTGAAAAATAGATGTGATGGTGGGTGTGTGGAGCCGCTTCACGAAAATTGTCAGAGAGGATCGGGGTTGTTCTCCTTCCTGACCCTTCGTTTCCGTATGAATAATTCGCATTTTGATCCTGAAGTTCGCACTTTACGAAAGGTGCTTGATGTGGTTGCGATGTATATGTACTCCTGATCCCCTTCGTAAGAATTAGGACGGTTTGTGTGTCTGTGAGTGAAGTGTTCTGACATTTCGACAGATCACGGCTCTGATGAGATCTCGTCATGAATAATCAACGTCAGATTCATTGTGTGCTTCTTTATAATATAACCAAGAATCAGATTGGGAAGTAGCCCACTGAAGACCAGGTATCGAAGAACGTGTTTGTTTTTTTTTGGCACAATTTTTTTTTTCGAAACTTCCTTCTGCTCATCGAAATTTACAGGGTTTGATCCTTGCTAACGTTTACACACAAACGTACTCATACAAAACAAGTCAGTCCCGACACGATAATACACTTACCTCGTACTATTTCTGTACGGAACGTACATCGAAGATATAATTAGGTACCCACTTTCTATCTCGAAACTCCACTCGTCTTGAATAACTACAGCTTCACAGATATAAAACCTCACCACTCCATCAAACATTTTTCCTAGTACAGTTCCTGTCGCAATTAGAGCCAGCCCTCGTTTATTTTCAAAAATGCTGCTTATATTTCAGTAGATATCTCGAAAATTGGTTGTTGATAACAATTCTCGTAATACCCAAGTAAGGTTTGTGAGAAAAGAGAACGCATCTATCAAAACGAAGCCAAAGTGTGAAAATAATTCAACGTCTACCTAGGCAAATGGCATAACAATAATATGTGTTGGGACATTCACTGAAATTCGACCAATTGCAATCATACAAAAATTTATTTTCTCTTCATCATATTGAATGTTGAATTATTTCAGAACTATTGTGAATGATATAATACACAAACGACAGAGCATTTCTCTTCCGAAAACTAGATCACTTGAATCTGCCTGCGGTCTTGTTGAGCAAAATTATTCTCTTACACCATATTATATTGAACTTCAACTAATCGTTTGAGACTTTATGTGTTACTCTTTCAAGGAAGTTCAAGATGAGTTTTTAACCACAATCTGAAAAAATAAAAATTAATATTGGAATCCAAGTGAACAACGGTAGATTTTTAATCAACCCCAAAAATTTACTGCGTCAATTAAAAAACAGTTCCTTCTGGATAGAATAAGTCCAATTAGTCAGCAACTTCTCGTATAACTGAAATTTGCGTATCAAAAACATTACAAGAACTAACATACAGTGTCATCCCCAAAGTATGAACCATATGGGAGACTTATTCATTAAGAGTTTTTCGACAAAAAGTTATTCTTGATACAAGTGTGAGCATCCCCTTAAACTAAAAATGCACACAAAAAATACAGTAGAAGATGCGTAATATACGAGGAGCTTCAAATATTGGACTTTCTGACAAGAGTGATCTTATTTTGAAAAATCTCGGAAAATTTTATTTAGAAAAGTTTTTCAGCATTAAAAAAATCTTGATTTTTTAAGTCATCAATTGAACAAATATCAACATCTCTTGATGTACCCATCACCACCGTACAAATATTTCAAGAGAAAATTAATTCAAAGCATTCAAACGAAAATTTAAAAATACCTTGAAAGGAAGGGGTTTTATTCCAATATTTGAGTTTTCCACGTGGTATCAAGGAGAATTCTAAGAAAACTCACGGTTTCCGATAAATATTTCATGGACTGATGAAGCAGAAGCAAAATGTCTTATGTGGACTGTTGTACAATATTGTGATTGGTCCCTTCTTCATTGATGGAAACGTTAATGCCAACCAATATTTGCAATTTTTACATCGAGATTCGTGACTAATTTTAAATCAAATGCCGCGAAGACAGAATTTGGTATCAGTTAGATGGAGCTAGTGTTCACTGTAGTGTAGCAATACGACAAATCTTGAATGAAACATTTAATGGAAGATGTATAGGACATTACTCAGAGTATCCAATGCCAGCGCGCTCACCAGATTTAACCCTAATGGATTTCTTCTTATGGGGTTCATTGGAGAATTTAGTTTACAAACATCGTCGTTTCAGGGATAGAGATCATTATAAACTGTGATTACTAATTGTGTTAGGACCATTCAACCGGAGCACATTACAAAGCAGTCAAGGATGGTGTAAGAAGAACCGAACTGTGCAGTTGGCGGGATGGACATCATAGTGGGATGTCAAATACTTCTTTCGGAAACATGCTCACGTTTTTAAAGCGGATATAAGAAATATTTTGGACAAGAAGATGAAATCAATGAGATTGTTCCGAAATACCTATATCATTTACATGTTTTGTCATTTGATATTATTGAATATTGGGTTCTTGTTACAATACTGTACAATTTTGAGTAATTTTAAAAATGACTTTGCACCTAAAATTCCAAAAATTATTTTACTCTTGAAAAAAATGGCCCGTGGTCAACACCATATTTGTGTAATTTGTAATATTACAGGCTTTCAAAATAAACCGTTCGAAAAGAGGATGCCGTATATTTATCGTTTTAGCCATTTTTTTCGCAGCCCCCATTTGTAAAAATGGGTGAAAGATAAAACTTCTCTTAGATGGTCGTGACTACAAATCTAGATGTTTTTTCTTTCAATGCTGAACAACTTTTCTGAATAACATTTTCCGAAGATTTTCGAAATAAGAGTACTTTACTCTTGTCTCAAAATCAAATATTTGAAGGCTCGTTTATTACGCGTGTTTTACTGTATTCTGTTGGAGCATGTTTAGTTTCAGGGAAGGCACAAATCAACAATAACTTTTTGACGAAAAACCCTTAATAAATAAATAACCCATATGATGCAAACTTTGGGGATGCCACTATGAAAATAATTATCGTTCACGTTGCGGATATCAAATCTTTGACTAATGCCTGAAATACGAATGAAAAAAAAGTAACAAAAATAGCCAAGAAAGCTTATAGTAGATGTTTCATTATCCTCCTTTTCATCTCAGACACAAGTGTGTGATATAAGTTATTCTGTTTCGAAGATAACAAAGCCTGTGAATAGTCGAAACTCCACCATTGAAGATAATAGGGATCACCTGAAAATTTCTTGAAACAAACATGTTATATGCAGGCGATCAGTACTTTCCAGAAGAATTGATATGATTCAAAATTATTTTTATTACTTATAGTCATAAGCAGCATATTAATCGAAGTAAAAAGTAACCAGCACAGCTTCCAACAACAAGCAGGCGACTACAGTATCAATGCCTGGACTTTGAATTGACAATGAACTCCCATTGCCTTTTTCCTTGTCTCGGTTGATCGCTATCGAACTCATTTTCTCCCGAAAAGACAGCAGAAATTTTCGCTCTGCAGCAAAGTAATAGGAAAGTACGGGAGAAGTTCAACGGAAATCATATATAACATAAGTCCGCAATCTTCTCGTATCACACAAGAAAGCCAAAGTGTTACTTTGCCGAAGTATTCACATGGAGGATAAAATTCAAATCCTTGATTTCGAGAGATAAAGTCGTTCTGGCAAGCTGCCGTTCCGGCTCAAATGCGCCTCTTCAGGGACGGCCTCCATATTGAATTTGTGGAAAGGGATTGCATTAGGAGCAAGAATTAGGAGTGTAAGTTATAAACGTAGATCACCCCAGACTTAGCTATACCAACAGACTCTATTATTTGTAGGATTTCTGAGATCTTTTTCTGCATAGGCCAGTAGTATACGGGACCATTATCCGACAGAAATAGGTATTAACTTGTATGCAACTGCAAATGTTTCGATGAACCGAAAACAAGACTTTCACTTCTTGGAGGCTCCCAGTTTTCACCTCCAGCCGAATCTAGATCAAGACGAGTTCAAAGCGGTTGGACAATTATACGTGATGTGTTTCACGCGATTTCAGTTTCACTAGTTAGATGGACAAAGAGACTGGTCTGAACTGTCTTCAATATGTGTTCGAGCTGTTTTGGTCTTTGACGTTGAGGCAATCAAGCTGGATTAATTATCAAGATGCATATATTCCTGGTGAAATGACTTCTATACCAGTACAATGTTAATGTTTTTGTCGAAAACGCTAGACCTACGGCTCACTTGATAATGACATTCAGGGAAATTCACATTCTTGAAATTTCTTTAGAGATGGCGTCAAGTGGAAACTTTAGACACATGGCATTATGAAGTCTGATGAAAATTCTATTAGCGATTTCTTTTGGAAGAAGAGTTAGTGTATTACATTCTTTCTTTGACACTCTACATAATGGAGGATGAACTACACGAGTTCTGTCAAAAATTGCAAGAGTTCTCACCTAAGAATTCGCTATATTTTTCATGTTTGTCTGTTTATGTATAGATAGATGTATTTGCTTTATATTCTTGGTATATGTTATGAGGAATTTATATAAAAATTCTAAGAAATTCTCACTATTCGGTGCTGAAAGTTTTCAAATAATTCAATGGGATTCTTCGAAATATTGGTATCGACGTGAGCGGCAGTGGAGTTGGACTACATAAAAAAAAAGGATGTATATTGAGTTTATTGAGCATTATAGTGTTTAATTCGATATGAATTAGACCTTCCATAGTTCAGACCAACCTGAGTAATTTCAATTCATTAGAAAGAGTGCTGTAGTGCAGACTATCATGGCGCCGTACAAGAAGATCGTATTTGAAAACACTCTCTCGAAGAACTTTTATTCCATGTTTTCAAATTCTTGTTATCGCATCTTCATACTGGGACTGTTACAACCATTGTCACAAATGCTGGAATTTGAAAAAGCAATCAGCAAATAACACAAATATAATTTCTACCACAGTAAAACCTGAGCAACTTTGTTTTTATCTCGCGTTATATTGACCAGTTGAACTTGAGTACACGTGTATTGAATGTTTTGTACTAACTATCGGAACTTGATATAGATGAATAGATTGATTATTTCGTCCACAAATAATAGAAAAGCCTTTGTTAACCATTAGGGAACACTATTCAGAACAACATTCAAATTGATTACTAAACAAACGGAAAACAATTAATAATTGAGAGAAACGGCAGGTAGACGACAAATAACTAAGAAAAAACTATGGTATAGAAGTGAACTGGAAATGACCAAAAGCTGGTTGAAAATTGGAATGCAAATATCAAAAGATGACAGAATTTGATTCTTGCACCTACTGGAAATCGTAGTAAATTCCCTTGATATGACTGTATGTCTCTAGAGTTTTCGACGAAACAATATCGAATCGGAGATTGCACCAGGAATATATGCATCTTGGTGATTATCAAGCAATAATTGACAGATATCTGTCAATAGTATTCCGATCAATCACGTCCATATGCCGGATGTTCTTAGATTCACATTGACAATTCGACCTTCAATATTTTGCTTCTCCTTCACACGAGTTGCGCGACTATAATATAACATTAGTAATAATAGGAATTCGACCATTATTCAATTCTGAACACCCTCACCACACCCTGAATTGGAACAGATTATAGGTTCAGAAAATACGGACTGAAATAAGAAGTCGTTTTTCTTCGTACCATTTGTGAATTTTCAAGATGTTCACTGTCTGTAGTCGGGTGGAGTTCCTAAAAGAGACTCGTTTCGAATTCAAATGAATGAGGAGCAATAAGAGTTTGCCATTTTCATTGATAATTTATCGGAAAAGGAATTTTCTGTCTGCAGGAAAGATGAGAAATAATGTTTTCATAGTAATGGTGGTGAATTAGATTTTTTTCTTGGATAGAATCTAGATGTGGACCTTATACTTGTAATTCCACGAGTGTTCGAAAAATTGCGCAGCTTGAAGTTGCGTATGTAAGTAACATGTCACCTGGTATTCTTCTTATACATTCCACTAGACATGGACGGAGAAAAAATGCACATCAAAATAAACTACCAATTTTTAAATCTTTTCACAATTACGTCTTGGACATCTGGTGAGTCTCTCAGTCCAGCGATGAGCACTCAGAATAATTATAGTAATAATCTTGATTCCACCTACAGTGTGTATAACCCCGAATTTCTATTCAATTCAGGTTTGCTCGATTCGAGAAATGACAAATTCTGTGCAAACATTGAGTGAAATAAGTACCACGGGGATTCATCAACGCCCTAAAAAGGCAGTAGTGCAATGACATAACAAGGCCTCACATCCCTACTCGAGATAATGAAGAAATTCATGATATTTTTTATGTAATAATAGTAACAGTGTTGTGTCAAGTAGTTCGTAAATGAAGATTTGGCCGAATATTGTATTGTCATTAGTCTGCTAAATTGCATTAGTGCAGAAATTGAACGTAACATTTTGTTTACTCCTGCCCAAGATGCACACATTCTTGGTGAAATAACTTCTATGCCACTACAATGGTAATGTTTTCGTCAAAAACGCTATATTTTTTATGTTTGTCTTTTTCTGTTCAGACGTAAATACAGATATGCATCTTGATACATATATTACAGATAGATGTATTTGCTTCATATTCTCGATATATGTTATGAGAAATCAATATCAAAATTCATAGAAATTCCCACTGTTCGGTGCTGAATGTTTTCAGATAATTTGATGAGATTCTTCGAAATATTGGTATCGACGTGAGAGTGTTACGCTGTCAAATGGGGGGGGGGGGAGAGTGGTAAGTGGTTTTGGTAGCGAAGTTCAAACCCCCCTCTTTTGAGGCTTCCAAAACCGAAAAAGGTAACACGATTATTTCTTTATGGTCACTGAAGAACGCTTTCACAAATGACCACTCGGCTAGCTCAGCAGTTAGGGGTGGGTAGGGTGATTGAATCCACCAAATGGTGCAACTCTTGATGCAAGAAGGTACAGAAATTTATTCAATGTATGATACAGAATAAAATCACAAAATCAAGAGGTATTTGCAGTATAAATCCGAACAAAACGGTTCGGGTGGACGATATTCCTATATTGAAAGTACTAACGTGTGATCACACCCACTATAAAATAGTCTACATGAAGCATACCACAACCTAAATCCATACGACAAACAATTATTCTAATAAAAATGCAATAACAACAGTTCACGTAAACCAACACTTTAAAATTGATGTTTTTGTTCTTCCAAGGAACCTAAACACTGAAAGTTGATAAGGATTGGCAAGCACAGTCTGTTGAAATGCAATATAGGAATTTTAGCGGTCGTTACTGGTAACAAAAAGCGCAAAGCAAGCAACTAGATTGAGAGCGTTGAGCAGCGGAAGCGGCATGCAAAGCAGGCTCCTAACGATCTCTGTGGTAGCGGATCAAACGTCGCAGCAACAAGTGACATAAGAAGCTTGTGACTCACCTTCAAGTGGATTCTGTGCTACTACTTGTGAACCCGAAATGATTATACTTAGACTCTGAAGGTGGTGAGCTTCAACTCTGCGGATGGTTATGGCGGCTTGTGGATTGGACAAATGGCCCTGTCTCGGTAGACCGGGAAGCGGCTCCGGAATCCGACGTCTAGTCGAAATAATTTCACCAGCGAAACTCCTCGTACTCGTGAAAATATCAAAGATCTCTCCCACGAAACCCAAACTCCAATTGGAAATCGACAAAATCACAAATATGTCGAGTAATAGGAAGAGAGCTCTTGTTCGCTACCCTGTCCTCTCGAAAAAGCCCTTTTCCTCCTTCCTTATCCCCTCTCCTAAGCCTGCTTCCGGACTCTGAATTCCCTCACTCCATATGCAACCCTAGTTACAACTTTTGCAGCCCTACGGGTTTCTATAATTCCTCTAAGGAATATTTCCATAACTCTTAGTGACGGACGATTACGTAATATAGTAAATTACAATGTATACTCCACGAATTTCAAAAACTGGCGCGAGGAAGTACATTGACTAGTTCGGTAGCCGATTGTTCCCAATCGACCGATGAATCACGAACCTGAGTGTCAGAGAGATGACATTGTTGACAATCCGTCGTTTGTTTATTTTTCGGCTTGGCGAAAAATCGAGCTATTAAGATTTGCCATGTAAGTAATCAATGACCATGCAATTGTGTTTCTTTGAAATTATTATAACACTTTCATTTTTCAGGTGCAGCGGACAAACAGAGAGGACACATTCCCCGATGTAAAATAACAACATCAACAAATCCGTAAAAGCATAAGCACGGTGATTTTTGTGCCTTCGAATCATATCAATGGCTCGCAGAAACATTCAGTGAGCGGTCTACGGAGCGATCAAGGCTTATATCTCCGATAAAATTGACGAGCAACGTATTATGTGTGCAGTGTTGACGACCAGCTACCCGTTGAAGTGAAATAATATTGCGAGCCTATTACTATTGTTTATTTTGCCGTGTCACGAATGATTGCGTGTGAATAAATAGAAGAAATGAGTTTTATTAATATTTTTTTTTGATTATTTTTGAAGGTGCTCTAAAGGAAGCATATATATATTTTTCGCGAATTGGGCAGCAACCAACGTTACATTTCCCTGTAATATTGGTGGCCTATCCCATCTGAACTATTTTGCTCGTATGAAGGCAGTTTATCTGTCTACTATTTCCAGTGGCGGCGTAAAAATGTATTTCATGGTACGTGGCGGAAATCTGAAAAAAATTTCGCAGAAATTTCTGCTCCGAATCATTCCTCAGTTATTCCTCATCACTATCTGATACTTCAAACCCTTGTCCCGTATCACCTGGCTTCAGGTCTTTGGCATTCCAAACCCCTTGGGATTAACCTTGATCATCCATCAGCTCGTAAGCCCATGGTGATACCCTTCTCTGAACGGTCAATGGACCAACAAACCTTGGAGCCAATTTAGCTGAAAAGTATTTTGAGGCGTTGGACTGGAAATGAGCCTTTCGCCAAACCTTATCCCCAACGTTGTATCGAACATCACGGTGACGAAGATTGTATCGATGCTGTCCCTTTTTAAATGCCTTATCCAGACGCAGTCTTACCTCCTTGAATATGGTTTTGAAGTGCTCAGGTGAATTCGCAAGGTTCTGACTCGGGTTCCCCTCAGGAAGTCTGTCCATCACGACATGATCATTGCCGTGGAGGCACATCTCCCTCCCAAAATTTGTGAGGTACGGTGTTTTTCCAGTGCTCTGATGAAACGACGTACGTATAGCGCATGCAGCCTTCTGAAGGATCCCAGTTCCGGTGGTTATCTTGAACGTATGCCCGTAACATAACTTCCAACGTACGATGTTGACGCTCGCAAGGATTACTCTGTGAATTGTAATAGGGAGTTCGGATCATTTTGACACCATACGCTTCCGCCAATTTCTGCATTTCGTGACCCACAAACGGCTTTCCATTGTCCGTTATTACCGAGCGAGGTACTCCAAATAAAAGAAAAACATTATCTTCCAGAAGCTTAACGATTGTTTTCGCATTAGCCAATCGCATTGGGAAGAACAAACAAAATTTTGAAAAATAGTCCGACACGCTGAGAATGTAACAATGCCCCGACGTTGTTTTTGGTAGAGGTCCGACAACATCTACCGATATCGTTTCCCAAGGTCTACAAATGGTGGGGCGATCAGATAGATGACCGGCAGGTGCCTTCTGTTCAGGCTTTTGAGCCAAACACACAACACACGAGTTGATATATCGGATAATATCAGGCTTCATTTTAGGCCAGTAATATTTGCTTAGGATTCGGCTATACGTTTTGTGGATACCTCCATGACCGGCTGTTGGTAAGTCATGATTGATTCTCAATATCTCTTTGCGATAATTCTTGGGTACCACAATTTTCCACGAATCCTTACATCTTTTATACACATAATCGTTGTCACAACGCCAAAGAGGAAATTGAAGCGGAAACCTCGATATTTTATCTCGCATATTTGAAAGCCAGCTATCTTTCTCGTTTGGAAATATAGCCGGAGCGGCATCAACGGAATCTACGATGGGAACCGAACGCGATAGCGCATCTGGCACCACATTATCTTTGCCTCGACGATGCTCAATTTCAAAGCTATATTGTTGGAGTTTGACGCTCCATCTAGCTAATCGGCCAGTGGGTTCTTTCAGATCATTTAACCACTTGAGAGCGAAGTGGTCTGTGATAACTTCAAAGTGGGTGGCCTCGATGTAGGGGCGAAATTTTTCAATGGCCCATAGGACCCCGAGACACTCCTTTTCAGTAACACTGAACTTCCTCTCATTCGGAGCCAACGAGCGACTTATATAGCTGATGACCCTTTCATTTCCTTCGGCATCCTCTTGAGTCAGGACAGCGCCCAATCCGAAATCACTGGAATCAGTTTGAACACAAAAGGGTCGATCAAGGTCCGGACAAGCCATTACTGGTGCCGTTACCAATAGCTGCTTGATTTGAGTGAAGGCACTCTCACAAGCGTCATCCCAATGGAATTTTACTGACTTCTTCAACAAGTTCGTCAAAGGAGAAACCACCGAAGAAAAATTTCGAATGAATCTACGATACCAACTTGTCATCCCCAGAACCCTTCTGACTTCCTTAGCGTTCTTTGGGCGTGGTACATTGAGTATGGCTGACACCTTATCTGGATCAACATGAAGGCCAAGTCGGTCGACAACATACCCCAAATACTTCAGCTCTGGAAGACAGAAATTACATTTCTCTCTCCCGACTCTCAGGCCTGCCTTCTTGAGTCTATTGAAGACTTCCAACAGTATTTCCAAATGTTTCCAAACTCTATCCACTAGCCTCTGCCAAGTAGAACTAGAATTGTGCAACCCCATTGGCATTCTCCGAAACTGAAACAATCCACGACCAGGAACGGTGAAAGCTGTTATTGGTTTGGATTCTTCTGCAAGTGGCACTTGCCAGAAGGCACTTTTGATGTCGAGTGAGGTTAGATACCTTGCATCCCTCAGTTTGTCGAGAGTGCTTGATATCAATGGCAATGGATACGCGTCTCGTTCCGTTACTTTATTGACTTTGCGAAAGTCTATGCAGAATCTGTAGGAACCATCCTTCTTTCTCACCATTACAATAGGCGATGCCCATGGAGATGAAGAAGGTTCTACAACGCCTTGCCGCAGCATTTCGTTCAACTCCTCATTCACATGCTTTTGCAAAGCCGGTGAGATTGGATAAAACCTTTGTTTGATTGGCTCTGCCTTCGTTTTTATGATATGCTCAATCAAGTTAGTACAACCCAGCTCTGCAGGCATGTCCCTGAAAACGCCTTCTATCAACTCGTTCAGCTTACTTTTTTGGTTCTCCGAAAGATGCTCGTTGCCTTCAATACTGGCAATTCGGACTTCCGATGGACGCCTAGAAAATGTCCAGTTGTTATTTCTGAGATCTGGGACGAGACCGAGTTGACGCCAAAAGTCTGCTCCCAGTATCAACTCATGTGGAAGGGAGGGCACAATAAGAGTTTTGATACAAACTACTCTGCCAGCCACCTGAAAGGGAATGTCATAAGCACCAATAACCGAGCATTCACCACCATTTGCGACCGTGCAAATATTCGTTCTGGATGTGTGCATATTCAATCCCAAACCCTGAATCATCTCGAAGCCTCTGCTTCCTAAAATTGTTCTTGATGAGCCAGAATCAAGTAATCCGAGCATGACAATATCCAAAATATTCACCTTAAGATACGGCCTTTCATCCCCCTGAACGTTTGTCAACACATAATCCAAGGCACATTTAATATAATTATAATTATCTGAGCTGACCGACTGCATACCTTTCGAGCCTACGGCGCGGTCCGTTCGTGACTCGACTTCTCGTTTCCCAGATTTCCAGAACATTTTTGGCAAGTTTTCACAGTTTCGTCTAGAGTGCCGCACTTATAGCACCTCTTAGCTCTAGGCAATTGGCAAGAATTGGCCATGTGACCAATGTTGCCACAATTGTAACACCTCACGTCCTGAGTTCGCCCACCATGGAGTGCTGCTAGTTCAACCGGAGTACTGATGTCCCCTGGAACTTCCCGGTAATAGTCATCCCCATTATTGTCGATCGATATTGCATCTGTCCTGTGCCGTTTAGGGTTATACATAAATTCGGCTTCGGTAACCAGATTCCGATTGGTTGGAGGAGGTCTCCATCTCTGAGTTCTCGCTTGAATGTCTTCCACCCACTTGCTCAATCTCAACAACTCTGACAGGGAGAATATCGGATCCGGTGGCAGTCTCATCTGGATGTAAGGCAGCATGCGCTCCCGAATAAGCTTGACCCTTTCCATTTCGGAGGGTTTGGCCCTTAATTTTCCAAATAAGCTTTCCATGTTGATGAGGTAGGTGGAAACTTCCTCGTATTGACCCTGTGTACGACTTCGGATGTCATTCCAGATATCCTCATCGTAGTTGGAAGACAGATACAATTGCTTCAAATGATAGGTAACATCATCCCAGGAGTTCAGAGTCGCTGTTGTACTCCTGTACCAGTGTAACGGAGTGCCCCTCAGCAGAATAGGAGTGAATTTGAGTAAATGAGATCGTGGGATGTTGCAAGCAGCTCTTAGCTCTTCAACTCGCTCTATGAAGTTAGAGATACTCATATTCTGGCCATCGAAAGTGAGGTTCCACTTTGAGACCGTGTTGAAATGTCGAGCCGATCCATCGTCCCTATGATAGAGATCAGGTTCTGGAGAACGAAAATAGTGTGTCTCACCTCCTCTGCGGAAATCGTTGTTCACGTTACCAAATTGAACGTTTCTTGGGGAGTCGAACGTATGAGAAAGCCCATTCTCCCTATCGAATACTCGGTTTTCCATTTGGTCAAATGCTGGGAATGAAACTCGACGACGAGAAGGAAATCCAACTGTGTTATCGAAGTTCGCGTGATGATTTCGCTCAGTATCGCTTGTTATAATATCCAACAGCGAGCGCGGTGAACCGTTCAATGAACGAACATTGCCACCTTGGGCATTTTCTGGTGTAGAACCGGTCGGAAGAGAAAGTCTGTTCTCCTCGTTTCTTCCTGGTGGAAGTCGGTTGCCTGTCGAATCCAGTACTGAGAACAAAGTGTGTCGAGGCGGAAGATTTTCAGAAGACTCCCCGCCGACCTCATGACGGTCCTGTTGACTATTATTTGCTATAGTATTCAACAGCGACCGTTGTGCATCATTCAACAAGCCAACGTCAACACCCTGAGCATTTTCGTCGGTTTGTTGTGTGTTCGTTCCTACGTTTGCATTCCCTTGGTCGATCATGTCCAATTTTTCGCATAAACCCACGCATCGAGCGATAAGTTCATTTTTTCTTGCTTGCACGCCCTCAGCTACTATCCTACTCAATCTTCCCGATACGTGTAGAAGTCGCGATGAAATACGTGCTCGTTCATTCTTAGCATTTTGATGATTGAAGTTATTAAGATGATCCTCCAACTCATCAAGTTTTTCAATGCATCTTGCTATTTCGGCAACAGCATCCAAATTAGAGGTAAGTGAGGGAGTATAGCTACCTCGCTTTTCTAAATACAGCCTTTGTCTCAAAAGTGAACGCAATTCATCAACTGTTCCCGATTCTGGATAAGCTCCTCGAACAGAAAGCTCATAAACTAATTCATCTGCTCGAAGTCGATTTACTTCCATTTCGATGCTTAGGGATTAAATTAAGAATAAGTTGAATTCGAATACAAATATTCACTTTAACAAAAAGTGATTCACCCCTCCCCAAAAAAAAAGGACAAGGTCCAGAACAAAGGAAAAAAGATTTCAAACAAAACAAACTAGCCTGATATTATGTTCAATTAATCCGGAAAATTCGAGAAAACGAGACAAAAAAAATCCCCTGTATATTTACAGAGTATCCATTACCTTATGTCACTCCCTTTAATGCAGACAAAAAATAGTTGTCGACTCGGTTAATCAATCAAACGGACTACAAACTTACGCGGCTATAATGAAATATGAAAAAAAAAATTTGGTTGAAGTTACGATTGCTAAATCACCCTGTACTTTGAATATTGGTATATATAGATAGGTGTGAATGCACAAACTCGGTTATGATAATATAGATAAATAAAATGAATACTAAAATAGAAAATTTATTGGCGCTGTAACGCAATCACCCTGTATATTGATCTATATTTCTATTGCTGATATTCTCCTAAAATGCGCTTGGAAAAGCAATTGAACAAAACCACGAAATCAATAGAACGAAAGTTTAGAATTTTTCCAATAACCCTGTATACACGAGCAAAAAAAATTAAACAATTAGGTTATAACATGAAAATGACCTGAAAAAAAAACTTTTTTTTTATTTGTTTATTTATAAGTAGGTCGTCAACGCTGAACACAAGAACAGTTCATTGCTTCTGCGTGCCACCCTGTATATGAAATCAAAATAAATACCGAAATGTAGTTTATCCTTTAAAATAAATATGCCCACTCTGCTCGCCCACCTGACACCAGAATGAACTAGATGTTGCACAAGAACCACTCGGATAAATGGCGATTATTAAATTTCATTACCTTTTTATGATAATGTGCAGAAAAAATTGAAATTGCTGATGAAATATCAGCAATCTATCCACAGCCAAAACCAGATTGCTCTCTAAGATCGAATAAAAACCGGGCTTGCCTATATCCACGTAAAATTGATTGAAAACGAATACTTGCCAAAACTTAAAAAAAAAAAAGTACTAAACAACTAAATCCACCCTTAGTAACTGCGTAGCTAGTTGGGCGCCATCTGTTACGCTGTCAAATGGGGGGGGGGGAGAGTGGTAAGTGGTTTTGGTAGCGAAGTTCAAACCCCCCCTCTTTTGAGGCTTCCAAAACCGAAAAAGGTAACACGATTATTTCTTTATGGTCACTGAAGAACGCTTTCACAAATGACCACTCGGCTAGCTCAGCAGTTAGGGGTGGGTAGGGTGATTGAATCCACCAAATGGTGCAACTCTTGATGCAAGAAGGTACAGAAATTTATTCAATGTATGATACAGAATAAAATCACAAAATCAAGAGGTATTTGCAGTATAAATCCGAACAAAACGGTTCGGGTGGACGATATTCCTATATTGAAAGTACTAACGTGTGATCACACCCACTATAAAATAGTCTACATGAAGCATACCACAACCTAAATCCATACGACAAACAATTATTCTAATAAAAATGCAATAACAACAGTTCACGTAAACCAACACTTTAAAATTGATGTTTTTGTTCTTCCAAGGAACCTAAACACTGAAAGTTGATAAGGATTGGCAAGCACAGTCTGTTGAAATGCAATATAGGAATTTTAGCGGTCGTTACTGGTAACAAAAAGCGCATAGCAAGCAACTAGATTGAGAGCGTTGAGCAGCGGAAGCGGCATGCAAAGCAGGCTCCTAACGATCTCTGTGGTAGCGGATCAAACGTCGCAGCAACAAGTGACATAAGAAGCTTGTGACTCACCTTCAAGTGGATTCTGTGCTACTACTTGTGAACCCGAAATGATTATACTTAGACTCTGAAGGTGGTGAGCTTCAACTCTGCGGATGGTTATGGCGGCTTGTGGATTGGACAAATGGCCCTGTCTCGGTAGACCGGGAAGCGGCTCCGGAATCCGACGTCTAGTCGAAATAATTTCACCAGCGAAACTCCTCGTACTCGTGAAAATATCAAAGATCTCTCCCACGAAACCCAAACTCCAATTGGAAATCGACAAAATCACAAATATGTCGAGTAATAGGAAGAGAGCTCTTGTTCGCTACCCTGTCCTCTCGAAAAAGCCCTTTTCCTCCTTCCTTATCCCCTCTCCTAAGCCTGCTTCCGGACTCTGAATTCCCTCACTCCATATGCAACCCTAGTTACAACTTTTGCAGCCCTACGGGTTTCTATAATTCCTCTAAGGAATATTTCCATAACTCTTAGTGACGGACGATTACGTAATATAGTAAATTACAATGTATACTCCACGAATTTCAAAAACTGGCGCGAGGAAGTACATTGACTAGTTCGGTAGCCGATTGTTCCCAATCGACCGATGAATCACGAACCTGAGTGTCAGAGAGATGACATTGTTGACAATCCGTCGTTTGTTTATTTTTCGGCTTGGCGAAAAATCGAGCTATTAAGATTTGCCATGTAAGTAATCAATGACCATGCAATTGTGTTTCTTTGAAATTATTATAACACTTTCATTTTTCAGGTGCAGCGGACAAACAGAGAGGACACATTCCCCGATGTAAAATAACAACATCAACAAATCCGTAAAAGCATAAGCACGGTGATTTTTGTGCCTTCGAATCATATCAATGGCTCGCAGAAACATTCAGTGAGCGGTCTACGGAGCGATCAAGGCTTATATCTCCGATAAAATTGACGAGCAACGTATTATGTGTGCAGTGTTGACGACCAGCTACCCGTTGAAGTGAAATAATATTGCGAGCCTATTACTATTGTTTATTTTGCCGTGTCACGAATGATTGCGTGTGAATAAATAGAAGAAATGAGTTTTATTAATATTTTTTTTTGATTATTTTTGAAGGTGCTCTAAAGGAAGCATATATATATTTTTCGCGAATTGGGCAGCAACCAACGTTACATTTCCCTGTAATATTGGTGGCCTATCCCATCTGAACTATTTTGCTCGTATGAAGGCAGTTTATCTGTCTACTATTTCCAGTGGCGGCGTAAAAATGTATTTCATGGTACGTGGCGGAAATCTGAAAAAAATTTCGCAGAAATTTCTGCTCCGAATCATTCCTCAGTTATTCCTCATCACTATCTGATACTTCAAACCCTTGTCCCGTATCACCTGGCTTCAGGTCTTTGGCATTCCAAACCCCTTGGGATTTACCTTGATCATCCATCAGCTCGTAAGCCCATGGTGATACCCTTCTCTGAACGGTCAATGGACCAACAAACCTTGGAGCCAATTTAGCTGAAAAGTATTTTGAGGCGTTGGACTGGAAATGAGCCTTTCGCCAAACCTTATCCCCAACGTTGTATCGAACATCACGGTGACGAAGATTGTATCGATGCTGTCCCTTTTTAAATGCCTTATCCAGACGCAGTCTTACCTCCTTGAATATGGTTTTGAAGTGCTCAGGTGAATTCGCAAGGTTCTGACTCGGGTTCCCCTCAGGAAGTCTGTCCATCACGACATGATCATTGCCGTGGAGGCACATCTCCCTCCCAAAATTTGTGAGGTACGGTGTTTTTCCAGTGCTCTGATGAAACGACGTACGTATAGCGCATGCAGCCTTCTGAAGGACTTGATCCCAGTTCCGGTGGTTATCTTGAACGTATGCCCGTAACATAACTTCCAACGTACGATGTTGACGCTCGCAAGGATTACTCTGTGAATTGTAATAGGGAGTTCGGATCATTTTGACACCATACGCTTCCGCCAATTTCTGCATTTCGTGACCCACAAACGGCTTTCCATTGTCCGTTATTACCGAGCGAGATACTCCAAATAAAAGAAAAACATTATCTTCCAGAAGCTTAACGATTGTTTTCGCATTAGCCAATCGCATTGGGAAGAACAAACAAAATTTTGAAAAATAGTCCGACACGCTGAGAATGTAACAATGCCCCGACGTTGTTTTTGGTAGAGGTCCGACAACATCTACGGATATCGTTTCCCAAGGTCTACAAATGGTGGGGCGACCAGATAGATGACCGGCAGGTGCCTTCTGTTCAGGCTTTTGAGCCAAACACACAACACACGAGTTGATATATCGGATAATATCAGGCTTCATTTTAGGCCAGTAATATTTGCTTAGGATTCGGCTATACGTTTTGTGGATACCTCCATGACCGGCTGTTGGTAAGTCATGATTGATTCTCAATATCTCTTTGCGATAATTCTTGGGTACCACAATTTTCCACGAATCCTTACATCTTTTATACACATAATCGTTGTCACAACGCCAAAGAGGAAATTGAAGCGGAAACCTCGATATTTTATCTCGCATATTTGAAAGCCAGCTATCTTTCTCGTTTGGAAATATAGCCGGAGCGGCATCAACGGAATCTACGATGGGAACCGAACGCGATAGCGCATCTGGCACCACATTATCTTTGCCTCGACGATGCTCAATTTCAAAGCTATATTGTTGGAGTTTGACGCTCCATCTAGCTAATCGGCCAGTGGGATCTTTCAGATCATTTAACCACTTGAGAGCGAAGTGGTCTGTGATAACTTCAAAGTGGGTGGCCTCGATGTAGGGGCGAAATTTTTCAATGGCCCATAGGACCCCGAGACACTCCTTTTCAGTAACACTGAACTTCCTCTCATTCGGAGCCAACGAGCGACTTATATAGCTGATGACCCTTTCATTTCCTTCGGCATCCTCTTGAGTCAGGACAGCGCCCAATCCGAAATCACTGGAATCAGTTTGAACACAAAAGGGTCGATCAAAGTCCGGACAAGCCATTACTGGTGCCGTTACCAATAGCTGCTTGATTTGAGTGAAGGCACTCTCACAAGCGTCATCCCAATGGAATTTTACTGACTTCTTCAACAAGTTCGTCAAAGGAGAAACCACCGAAGAAAAATTTCGAATGAATCTACGATACCAACTTGTCATCCCCAGAACCCTTCTGACTTCCTTAGCGTTCTTTGGGCGTGGTACATTGAGTATGGCTGACACCTTATCTGGATCAACATGAAGGCCAAGTCGGTCGACAACATACCCCAAATACTTCAGCTCTGGAAGACAGAAATTACATTTCTCTCTCCCGACTCTCAGGCCTGCCTTCTTGAGTCTATTGAAGACTTCCAACAGTATTTCCAAATGTTTCCAAACTCTATCCACTAGCCTCTGCCAAGTAGAACTAGAATTGTGCAACCCCATTGGCATTCTCCGAAACTGAAACAATCCACGACCAGGAACGGTGAAAGCTGTTATTGGTTTGGATTCTTCTGCAAGTGGCACTTGCCAGAAGGCACTTTTGATGTCGAGTGAGGTTAGATACCTTGCATCCCTCAGTTTGTCGAGAGTGCTTGATATCAATGGCAATGGATACGCGTCTCGTTCCGTTACTTTATTGACTTTGCGAAAGTCTATGCAGAATCTGTAGGAACCATCCTTCTTTCTCACCATTACAATAGGCGATGCCCATGGAGATGAAGAAGGTTCTACAACGCCTTGCCGCAGCATTTCGTTCAACTCCTCATTCACATGCTTTTGCAAAGCCGGTGAGATTGGATAAAACCTTTGTTTGATTGGCTCTGCCTTCGTTTTTATGATATGCTCAATCAAGTTAGTACAACCCAGCTCTGCAGGCATGTCCCTGAAAACGCCTTCTATCAACTCGTTCAGCTTACTTTTTTGGTTCTCCGAAAGATGCTCGTTGCCTTCAATACTGGCAATTCGGACTTCCGATGGACGCCTAGAAAATGTCCAGTTGTTATTTCTGAGATCTGGGACGAGACCGAGTTGACGCCAAAAGTCTGCTCCCAGTATCAACTCATGTGGAAGGGAGGGCACAATAAGAGTTTTGATACAAACTACTCTGCCAGCCACCTGAAAGGGAATGTCATAAGCACCAATAACCGAGCATTCACCACCATTTGCGACCGTGCAAATATTCGTTCTGGATGTGTGCATATTCAATCCCAAACCCTGAATCATCTCGAAGCCTCTGCTTCCTAAAATTGTTCTTGATGAGCCAGAATCAAGTAATCCGAGCATGACAATATCCAAAATATTCACCTTAAGATACGGCCTTTCATCCCCCTGAACGTTTGTCAACACATAATCCAAGGCACATTTAATATAATTATAATTATCTGAGCTGACCGACTGCATACCTTTCGAGCCTACGGCGCGGTCCGTTCGTGACTCGACTTCTCGTTTCCCAGATTTCCAGAACATTTTTGGCAAGTTTTCACAGTTTCGTCTAGAGTGCCGCACTTATAGCACCTCTTAGCTCTAGGCAATTGGCAAGAATTGGCCATGTGACCAATGTTGCCACAATTGTAACACCTCACGTCCTGAGTTCGCCCACCATGGAGTGCTGCTAGTTCAACCGGAGTACTGATGTCCCCTGGAACTTCCCGGTAATAGTCATCCCCATTATTGTCGATCGATATTGCATCTGTCCTGTGCCGTTTAGGGTTATACATAAATTCGGCTTCGGTAACCAGATTCCGATTGGTTGGAGGAGGTCTCCATCTCTGAGTTCTCGCTTGAATGTCTTCCACCCACTTGCTCAATCTCAACAACTCTGACAGGGAGAATATCGGATCCGGTGGCAGTCTCATCTGGATGTAAGGCAGCATGCGCTCCCGAATAAGCTTGACCCTTTCCATTTCGGAGGGTTTGGCCCTTAATTTTCCAAATAAGCTTTCCATGTTGATGAGGTAGGTGGAAACTTCCTCGTATTGACCCTGTGTACGACTTCGGATGTCATTCCAGATATCCTCATCGTAGTTGGAAGACAGATACAATTGCTTCAAATGATAGGTAACATCATCCCAGGAGTTCAGAGTCGCTGTTGTACTCCTGTACCAGTGTAACGGAGTGCCCCTCAGCAGAATAGGAGTGAATTTGAGTAAATGAGATCGTGGGATGTTGCAAGCAGCTCTTAGCTCTTCAACTCGCTCTATGAAGTTAGAGATACTCATATTCTGGCCATCGAAAGTGAGGTTCCACTTTGAGACCGTGTTGAAATGTCGAGCCGATCCATCGTCCCTATGATAGAGATCAGGTTCTGGAGAACGAAAATAGTGTGTCTCACCTCCTCTGCGGAAATCGTTGTTCACGTTACCAAATTGAACGTTTCTTGGGGAGTCGAACGTATGAGAAAGCCCATTCTCCCTATCGAATACTCGGTTTTCCATTTGGTCAAATGCTGGGAATGAAACTCGACGACGAGAAGGAAATCCAACTGTGTTATCGAAGTTCGCGTGATGATTTCGCTCAGTATCGCTTGTTATAATATCCAACAGCGAGCGCGGTGAACCGTTCAATGAACGAACATTGCCACCTTGGGCATTTTCTGGTGTAGAACCGGTCGGAAGAGAAAGTCTGTTCTCCTCGTTTCTTCCTGGTGGAAGTCGGTTGCCTGTCGAATCCAGTACTGAGAACAAAGTGTGTCGAGGCGGAAGATTTTCAGAAGACTCCCCGCCGACCTCATGACGGTCCTGTTGACTATTATTTGCTATAGTATTCAACAGCGACCGTTGTGCATCATTCAACAAGCCAACGTCAACACCCTGAGCATTTTCGTCGGTTTGTTGTGTGTTCGTTCCTACGTTTGCATTCCCTTGGTCGATCATGTCCAATTTTTCGCATAAACCCACGCATCGAGCGATAAGTTCATTTTTTCTTGCTTGCACGCCCTCAGCTACTATCCTACTCAATCTTCCCGATACGTGTAGAAGTCGCGATGAAATACGTGCTCGTTCATTCTTAGCATTTTGATGATTGAAGTTATTAAGATGATCCTCCAACTCATCAAGTTTTTCAATGCATCTTGCTATTTCGGCAACAGCATCCAAATTAGAGGTAAGTGAGGGAGTATAGCTACCTCGCTTTTCTAAATACAGCCTTTGTCTCAAAAGTGAACGCAATTCATCAACTGTTCCCGATTCTGGATAAGCTCCTCGAACAGAAAGCTCATAAACTAATTCATCTGCTCGAAGTCGATTTACTTCCATTTCGATGCTTAGGGATTAAATTAAGAATAAGTTGAATTCGAATACAAATATTCACTTTAACAAAAAGTGATTCACCCCTCCCCAAAAAAAAAGGACAAGGTCCAGAACAAAGGAAAAAAGATTTCAAACAAAACAAACTAGCCTGATATTATGTTCAATTAATCCGGAAAATTCGAGAAAACGAGACAAAAAAAATCCCCTGTATATTTACAGAGTATCCATTACCTTATGTCACTCCCTTTAATGCAGACAAAAAATAGTTGTCGACTCGGTTAATCAATCAAACGGACTACAAACTTACGCGGCTATAATGAAATATGAAAAAAAAATTTTGGTTGAAGTTACGATTGCTAAATCACCCTGTACTTTGAATATTGGTATATATAGATAGGTGTGAATGCACAAACTCGGTTATGATAATATAGATAAATAAAATGAATACTAAAATAGAAAATTTATTGGCGCTGTAACGCAATCACCCTGTATATTGATCTATATTTCTATTGCTGATATGCTCCTAAAATGCGCTTGGAAAAGCAATTGAACAAAACCACGAAATCAATAGAACGAAAGTTTAGAATTTTTCCAATAACCCTGTATACACGAGCAAAAAAAATTAAACAATTAGGTTATAACATGAAAATGACCTGAAAAAAAAACTTTTTTTTTATTTGTTTATTTATAAGTAGGTCGTCAACGCTGAACACAAGAACAGTTCATTGCTTCTGCGTGCCACCCTGTATATGAAATCAAAATAAATACCGAAATGTAGTTTATCCTTTAAAATAAATATGCCCACTCTGCTCGCCCACCTGACACCAGAATGAACTAGATGTTGCACAAGAACCACTCGGATAAATGGCGATTATTAAATTTCATTACCTTTTTATGATAATGTGCAGAAAAAATTGAAATTGCTGATGAAATATCAGCAATCTATCCACAGCCAAAACCAGATTGCTCTCAAAGATCGAATAAAAACCGGGCTTGCCTATATCCACGTAAAATTGATTGAAAACGAATACTTGCCAAAACTTAAAAAAAAAAAGTACTAAACAACTAAATCCACCCTTAGTAACTGCGTAGCTAGTTGGGCGCCATCTGTTACGCTGTCGAATGGGGAGGGGGAGAGTGGTAAGTGGTTTTGGTAGCGAAGTTCAAACCCCCCTCTTTTGAGGCTTCCAAAACCGAAAAAGGTAACACGATTATTTCTTTATGGTCACTGAAGAACGCTTTCACAAATGACCACTCGGCTAGCTCAGCAGTTAGGGGTGGGTAGGGTGATTGAATCCACCAAATGGTGCAACTCTTGATGCAAGAAGGTACAGAAATTTATTCAATGTATGATACAGAATAAAATCACAAAATCAAGAGGTATTTGCAGTATAAATCCGAACAAAACGGTTCGGGTGGACGATATTCCTATATTGAAAGTACTAACGTGTGATCACACCCACTATAAAATAGTCTACATGAAGCATACCACAACCTAAATCCATACGACAAACAATTATTCTAATAAAAATGCAATAACAACAGTTCACGTAAACCAACACTTTAAAATTGATGTTTTTGTTCTTCCAAGGAACCTAAACACTGAAAGTTGATAAGGATTGGCAAGCACAGTCTGTTAAAATGCAATATAGGAATTTTAGCGGTCGTTACTGGTAACAAAAAGCGCAAAGCAAGCAACTAGATTGAGAGCGTTGAGCAGCGGAAGCGGCATGCAAAGCAGGCTCCTAACGATCTCTGTGGTAGCGGATCAAACGTCGCAGCAACAAGTGACATAAGAAGCTTGTGACTCACCTTCAAGTGGATTCTGTGCTACTACTTGTGAACCCGAAATGATTATACTTAGACTCTGAAGGTGGTGAGCTTCAACTCTGCGGATGGTTATGGCGGCTTGTGGATTGGACAAATGGCCCTGTCTCGGTAGACCGGGAAGCGGCTCCGGAATCCGACGTCTAGTCGAAATAATTTCACCAGCGAAACTCCTCGTACTCGTGAAAATATCAAAGATCTCTCCCACGAAACCCAAACTCCAATTGGAAATCGACAAAATCACAAATATGTCGAGTAATAGGAAGAGAGCTCTTGTTCGCTACCCTGTCCTCTCGAAAAAGCCCTTTTCCTCCTTCCTTATCCCCTCTCCTAAGCCTGCTTCCGGACTCTGAATTCCCTCACTCCATATGCAACCCTAGTTACATATGCAGTTTGCAGCCCTACGGGTTTCTATAATTCCTCTAAGGAATATTTCCATAACTCTTAGTGACGGACGATTACGTAATATAGTAAATTACAATGTATACTCCACGAATTTCAAAAACTGGCGCGAGGAAGTACATTGACTAGTTCGGTAGCCGATTGTTCCCAATCGACCGATGAATCACGAACCTGAGTGTCAGAGAGATGACATTGTTGACAATCCGTCGTTTGTTTATTTTTCGGCTTGGCGAAAAATCGAGCTATTAAGATTTGCCATGTAAGTAATCAATGACCATGCAATTGTGTTTCTTTGAAATTATTATAACACTTTCATTTTTCAGGTGCAGCGGACAAACAGAGAGGACACATTCCCCGATGTGAAATAACAACATCAACAAATCCGTAAAAGCATAAGCACGGTGATTTTTGTGCCTTCGAATCATATCAATGGCTCGCAGAAACATTCAGTGAGCGGTCTACGGAGCGATCAAGGCTTATATCTCCGATAAAATTGACGAGCAACGTATTATGTGTGCAGTGTTGACGACCAGCTACCCGTTGAAGTGAAATAATATTGCGAGCCTATTACTATTGTTTATTTTGCCGTGTCACGAATGATTGCGTGTGAATAAATAGAAGAAATGAGTTTTATTAATATTTTTTTTTGATTATTTTTGAAGGTGCTCTAAAGGAAGCATATATATATTTTTCGCGAATTGGGCAGCAACCAACGTTACATTTCCCTGTAATATTGGTGGCCTATCCCATCTGAACTATTTTGCTCGTATGAAGGCAGTTTATCTGTCTACTATTTCCAGTGGCGGCGTAAAAATGTATTTCATGGTACGTGGCGGAAATCTGGCACGTAACAAGAGGTAGTGGAGTTGGACTACATGGAAAAAATAGTACATCAATATAGAGTTTATTGAGCATTATAGTGTTTAATTCGAAATGAATTGGACCCCCTATAGTCCAGATAGACCTGAGTAATTTCAATTCATTAGGAAGAGTGCTGTTGTGCAGACTATCATGGCGCCGTACAAGAAGATCTTATTTGAAAACACTCTCTCGATGAACTTTTATTCAATGTTTTGAAATTTTTGTTATTGCATTCTCTTTCTGGGCATGTAACAACAATTGTCACTTATGCTGGAACTTGGAGAAGCAATCAGCAAATAGCACAACTATAACTTCTACCACAGTGAAAACTGAGCAAGATAAACTTTGTTTTTATTTCGCGATATATTGACCAGTTGAACTTGAGTACACGTGTGTTTAATGTTTTTTACTAACCATTGGAACTTGGTATAGATGAATAGATGATTGATTATTTCGTCCACAAATGATATAAAAGCGTTTGATATCCATCATGAAACACTATTTAAAACAACTCTCAGCTTACTAAGCAAGCCGAAAACAACTGATGATTGAAAACAACGGCAGATAAACTACAAATAACTAAAAAAAACTATGGTAGAGAATTGAACTGGAAACGACCAATAGCTGGTTGAAGGGAACAGTAAAATTATGGAAAACTTCTAGCTCAATTCGAATAAATTGAAATGCAAATGTCAAAAGATGATAGAATTCGATTCTTGCACCATCTACTGGATATCGCAGTGAATTCAGTTGATATGATTGATCGTTTCTAGAGTGTTTGACGAAACAATATCGAATCGGAGATCGCACCAGGAATATATGCATCCTGCTTCTGCCCACAGTGATAAAGTGACGTGTTATGTCAAACGAAATATAATTCTGTACTTAGGTCGAAAAATTTTCCCTATAATTCCCTCTAGGTTGCCATGGTAACGCGAGAAGAAATACGCATTTCATCATTTGAAAACCGTTGGTATGAAATTTTGTCGAAAACTTTTGTTCCGACGTGTACTTTACGAACGGGAAGGCAAAACGGGGTGCTTTCCCATGGTTCAGAAGTTTTTGTCTTTCATATTTGAAAGGACGGGCTCATTTCATCTTTTCTGAAGTATAAAACCAGTGAAGCACACTTTCTCATTGGAAAATTGAGAGATATCAAGGCCATTCTTGCCCGAAAACCCATTTTACTTGAAACATTGTTTCCCTTCGATATGAGAACCTCCAAATAACTATCAATATTTACAAGTTATATGATGAAACCATCAATTATTCAATATCTCTACAATGAATACGTCATATAATAAAAAAATACTATAAAAATTATGAAGTTCAAATTGGAATATTATATTGTGAATGAAATTATACACAAATGAAATCATTCTGTATATCCTCAATTCACTGCTTTAATCACAAAAATTGGTGAAATAGTGATAGTATTTTTTTATATGCAGATTCACACGAAAGGGCAGTCCTGTAATTTTCAAAGAACACCTTGTGAATCAAGGGACAGGAGATACGAATTAACATTCACTTTGAATTTTTGAAGTTTGTGAGCCACAGGAAAAATTCCCCTCGGCAAGGAGTTCCAAAGCTCAGCTGTTCTATTGAGAAATGATCCCTGAGCAGGAGAGGTTCGACAGGTCTCCAAGCTCGCAACAAAAGAATCAAGCCAATATTTTACAATTATCTATGTTGAGCGATGTTGGTAGATAATCCACCGACAAAGAATAAAACATATTGAATAGCATTCAAATATAAATTTAGAAATATACCAGAAAGTTCTCATCGTGTTCTCCCATTGATCCTATATCCTTCATAATAGAAGAGAACTCTCATTTTTCTTGAAAAGGATATTGACGACCAGACCTTCCTTGCATACTTTTGACTGTTTTCTGAGAATGAATATTAACGTCAGTAGATAGTGTTTTCAATGTCATTTTCAGCTTCACTACATAGTATAAAACAAAGTCGCTCCCCTCTATCTGCCTGTCTCTATGTATGCTTAGATCTTTGAAACTACGCAACGGATTTTGATGGGGTTGTTTTCAATAGATAGAGTGATTCAAGACGAAGGTTTGTATATAAAATATGTATGGTAACGTAAAGAAATAAAGATAATGGAGGTTTCTTATGTGATATCGTGAATAATAGTCATCATTATGCGATCGTTGAATGAAAAAATATTATTCTTGACAGAGAGGCGAAGTTTACTGCCACTCGCCTGCGGCTCGTGGCCTAAATCACCGGGAGAATAATAGCCATTATACGCGGGTAGAATACTATACGATACATTTGTTGAAAAATTACATATACATACATCACATACATATTTTCAGGAACACTATTATTTCATTCTAACAAACACAATACTGTTCTGTTGACAGGTTTGAGTTGAATTTGTTTGGATTTGAAAGCTATTTCGATATTACATGCACCTTCATAGTCGCTGATAGCTCAGAGCAGATGCTCCTTGCCTTTTCTTCAATATGTAGGTGAAGAACTGAATGGAGAATATTCGTTGGTTTACACGATAAAATTTCAGAAAGCGACTGTTCGTAGCAAATATCTTAGCAAAATTAAGGAAGTATTCGACAGTAGTGAATAATGACTCAATAATGGGTATCATTAAGGTCGAGCAAACAGACGTATAATGGGTACATTATACAAAAGTCGTAGATAATCACTTTTTTCTTACATTGCAAACCCTGGCTCAACCCTACGAGGTAGATCAAATTAATGTACCACCATTATACACCTCAAAAAGATCTACAGAAAAATCCTCGGTGGTATATGTCTATATCTCAGGGATAACCCACAATAATCTTTTTTTTTCCTGCAAATCCGACGCGGTTCGCTAGTATGAGTTGGATCGAGGTATATAAAAATCTGAAAAAATTGGAATCTATACAAATCATTTTTTCAGATTGTGGTAGGCTAAGAACCCAAAAAAAACTAGAAGAAGGAATCAGAACAGATAATATACATAACCTGTGGTAGAAGTCCTTTGTATCTCAAAGTGGAGTGTAGTAGATTTACGATGCAGAAAAACTCAAAGTCGTCTCCACAATTTAATATTTGAAAGATGTCAGTACGGTGATTCAGTGCATGTTTCGAACCTACATAGGTTCATCATCAGCTGAATTTACATTGAATTCTACAATAAAGGAAGAGTAATATAATATTAGTTGATAAATGAAGTATAAAATTTACTTACATGGAGATGAAAAAAATAGCAAAATCACATGGTGGAGTTCAAAAGGACATAAAAAATTTTGTAATGACAATTATGATTAATTTGATATTAGGCTCCAAGCCCCCCAATCTTTGATGTATTTATGGTGTTAGGGATGTCCCAAATTCCCCTAATATCAAATTAATCATAATTGTCATTACTAAATTTTTTATGTCTTTTTGAACTTCACCATGTGATTTTGCTATTTTTTTTCATCTCCATGTAAGTAAATTTTATACTTCATTTATCAACTAATATTATATTACTCTTCCTTTATTGTAGAATTCAATGTAAATTCAGCTGATGATGAACCTATGTAGGTTCGAAACATGTACTGAATCACCGTACTGACATCTTTCAAATATTAAATTGTGGAGACGACTTTGAGTTTTTCTGCATCGTAGATAATATACAGTTGCCTGTGAGATCTTCACATAATAGAGTTTACTAAACCGCGACAAGCGAAAAGTTTGTACATATAAATCATTGATTTTCCAACCCTTTAGGCCTTTGGTAGAACCGTCTTTGGTTGTGAGTTTTGTCGATGTGCCCCATGAGGAGAAAATGATGATCTCCCCCATATCTTGTCAATATCATCTTACTGAAACTAGTTTGATAAATTTATGTTCCAGAGTGAGCCAGCCCTGCAGAAGGATAGGTGAAGTAGAAATGGAATAATAAGTCCAAAATTCCGACGAGCACGACGACGGCGATCGGCTAACAGATTATTTTGAATGGATGTTTCACTGCGCTTAGTATTGACACGTTAAAAATCAGGGTTCTATATGCCATTCCGCTTTCCCGATCGGCGATTCCACAATTGCCGCATCAGTCAAACAACCTTTTCCATAACTCCTGCGAATGGGAACTGTCATGCTGACCTTAACTTAATCCTGGATTTCTCCCGAGATTTATGGTGTCATATGTTTCCGGTCATATACCGCCAGCGAATATCCCTGGTCGTTATTAGAGATGTCGATGTAGACCAAATATGGATGAATACGTTGGTACAATACTCCGGAAAAATATGGGAGTGGTATTCTTTATGGGACATTTTTCTGTTATTTATATCACAGTCACGTTCGGTTCTTCAGTTGATATTTTCGAATAGTAAAACACTTCGATAATGTAGTATAGTGCCGTAGGGCAAAAAAATTGTAAAATCTCGGAATCCAGGACAGGTCAATGTATCTCCATAAAAACTGTTGGACTGCATTCTTGAACTCTCAAATAACAAAGTTGAAAACAAAAAATTTTAACAATAATTTATTGAAAATATGAGACGGACTAGGAAAAAAATGTTCGAAGCATAGAATTATAACTAATAAATAATATTTGCATAGTAACTTTGATATCAAATCATTCATATTCCGCAAACAAACGATCAACAGCAGAAAATGTATTATCATGAACTATATACAGTGACTAAAAAAAAACAAATATTCATGGGGATGCTTGAAGACTGGCTTCAAATCAAATATTCTTAAAATGAACAATTTGTTCAGGCCAGCCTCGACTCACCTACACTGTAGGTTGACGGACTAACACCTATTAGAAAACAACTACTCCCCTGGCTACTCCACGAAGGGCATTGGATTACATCCAACAGGTGTTAGTGTGGGATTCTTCACAGAAAAAATTCCACATATGCTCTTGGCGATACACCACCAGAATTGATTTTCAATTATTGGGACGGGACACACTTGCAGACCGGTTTCGGGCTATTTGGCCACTCATCAGTGCGAGGCCCGAAACCGGTTTGCAAGTGTGTCCCGTCCCAATAATTGAAAATCAATTCTGGTGGTGTATCGCCAAGAGCATATGTGGAATTTCTCCTGTGAAGAATCCCACACTAACACCTGTTGGATGTAATCCAATGCCCTTCGTGGTATTAGCCAGGGGAGTAGTTGTTTTCTTATAGGTGTTAGTCCGTCAATCTACAGTGTAGGTGAGTTGAGGCTGGCCTGAACAAATTGTTCATTTTTAGAATATTTGATTTAAAGCCAGTCTTCAAGCATCCCCATGAATATTTGTTTTATTCGTATTTTCCTTGTACAAGGAATTGGGGCCATGCGGATATGCTCTTGGTTAGTACCTAGTCCACGGGCAGATGGCGCAGCAACGGATATTTTGCTAGTTGTTTGTACCAACCTAGGTCTAGGGAAGATACTCTGCTCGAGTATGATTTTTGATTATGGGAAGTCATCGACTCATGTTGATGATGGCACTGCCTTGCACTGACGAGTGGCCAAATAGCCCGAAACCGGTCTGCAAGTGTGTCCCGTCCCAATAATTGAAAATCAATTCTGGTGGTGTATCGCCAAGAGCATATGTGGAATTTCTTCTGTGAAGAATCCCACACTAACACCTGTTGGATGTAATCCAATGCCCTTCGTGGTATTAGCCAGGGGAGTAGTTGTTTTCTAATAGGTGTTAGTCCGTCAACCTACAGTGTAGGTGAGTTGAGGCTGGCCTGAACAAATTGTGTTTTTTCATATTCATTTGGAATGTTGTGGACAGTTGCATAATATTGTTATGTTTCAGCGGATATCTCTCAAGCTCAAGACATGAACAAATTTTTGCTCTAGATTTTTTTCACTGTTGCTGATTTTCCAGCCAACACAAGTGAGCCCAATAAACATGATGTCAGTGGGTAAGTGTCACAAACTTTAGGGGGCAAATCTGCATGAATCTCCGCGAGTGCTTCGTTTCCGAGATACAGGGTGTATTTTTTCAAACCCACTATTTGTATTGCTCTGAAACCGGTCGAGGTATGCAAATTGAATTTGGTAGGTGTTGAGAGGTAGTTTTTTTATCAGTGGCGCCCACACTGGTAGTAATCTCAATGTTCTTGAAGATGAAAATGGTACACCACTGAGTTATTTCAAACTGAAAATAATTTTTGAATTGATCGTTCCATTTGTGACAAATAATCTTTCATGCCTTTTTTCCGTATGCGACGCCTTTTTTATGCTGAAGGAAGCTATTGTAAAGCGAAACACGTGTCGTGCTTTATGAACCCATTCTTATTGTAATCTGTGATATTTTTTGATGAGTATGGATTTTCATCAATTATCGGCCAGTTCGATTCAAATTTTAAATTACTCGTATCCAACATAATATTTACACTAGCCCACTATCGTCGCTACTAGACAATATATTTAAGAAATTGAGCTTCAAGATGTTTTTTTCCTAATGAAAACAGCGCCCCATACAAGAAAAAAAGGCTGGAGGAATTGTTTGTAGCGTTATTGAACGAACAATTCAAAAAAATTGAGCACAAAGACTACTGCCTAACACTGACCAAATCTCATTCGCATATCCCGACCGATTTCAGAAGAAAACGTAGATAGTCACTTGAAAAAACTTGAACACACCATATTTCGGAAAAATAATCATTTGTGGAAAAAAGTTGCATAGCAGCCTGTCATTGTTTTATTTCATTTATTTCATTTTTTTTATTTTATTTATTTGGTGTATTTCATTTTTCATTTATTTCATTCCATTTCAGGGTTTGTACTTGTTAAAAATGTTGTTCAGAAAAGAAATAATTCACAAAACCAATCACACCTTCATTACGAAACAGCTTGGATTGGCAACTAAGGCAAAGTTGAAATTCCCAGAAATCACAAATAGTATAAGAAATATTCAAGAAGTGTCGTCAGGTAATCAACGTCGAGAATCATTCAGTAAATATTTTTCTGACCTATTTCTCTAGTAACGCTGAAAATGGTACAAGTGATCAATGGGCTATGGTCAATATACTCCGTGCTAAAATCCATAATACCTATTAAGGAGATTGCTCAATTTCATAAAGGCATCTAGGGGTCGAAGCAGTGGCGGATCCACGGGGAAGGGGATGTTTGGGTCCGGACCCCTCCATTGGGAAAATAAGAGATTTTTTCTTCAATTTTTATCGGCTCCTAATTCTCCAATTTTGTTAGGGAACGAAAAAATATCACATGAGCAAGACAAAAAACTAAAATAGAATAAATTTTTTTGCTTTAAAATTGAATAACTTTAATAATTATTATTACATTCCATTGAAAACTGAAGAGCATGCTACATTTAAACATTAGTAAATTTTCGAGGTTTTTTGAAAAATTCTACTGGATTGAACGTTACCCAAACAAACAAACAAATTTCCCTTGAAATTGTTTGACTCACCGATTGTTCTTTCCTTTTTTTTCTGGTTCAGTCGGTTCAGACGCTGGATTAAACCGAGTAAAATATGAAAATAGAGTCCTCTTCATGTTGTAGGTTCAAAATAAAATGCTTTTTTTATCAAATTGCAATTTTTCTCGATGACACTTTAAAGAAAATTGACTTTTTTATCGAGGAAACGTTCGAGAACATTTCTGACAGTGCTGCCATTGGATCCTTTTTGGCGCAGTATTTGAATAATTAGACTTGTTACATTTGTGATGAGTATTGTGTATGCCGGTAACGATTTGAATATACTATGTATGAGTAGAATATGCTGTTGATTAGGTTAAATCAACTCAATTCGATTTAAAAAAAGTAAAGTTTCGAACCTACTTCACCTCCTGGCTACACCTTCAAATTTTGCTCATGTCAATCTCTTTCATCTCTTTTTCGGATTTTGACTAGTTGTTGCTATAGGGTAGCTCATAATTTATTGTTATATATATATATATATATATATATATATATATATATAAATGAATCTTGAGTTATAGACCCCCCTCTTGACCTGATCCTGGATCCGCCACTGGGTCGAAGAGAAAACGTATTATACACCTCGGCGAAAAAATGTCTGGTGTCTCGCCTGCTTGCTGTACATTAGCTATCTATTTTCAGACTCGACTATAATAGACAATTTTCCTTCCTTGGTACATGAATAACTATGTCATCTACTAGAAATCCTTCCATACCAAAAAATCCTTCCATACCAAAAATCTTATAATAATGTTGGCCTGATGGCCTGAATCTAGTAATTTTTCCTAAAGAATGAAGAATATTAGCCAAATAACAGTTATTCAGACTATTAATAGAAACACTGATGTTAGAAATGAGCCCGAATAATAAAAAAATATATTGGGATCTTCATCGATCATTGAATAGAATAAAGTGAATCATTTAAACAACCAACAATCTACGGAAAATATTATATGAATATTTAGTCATTGAAACTCTACTTGTTCATGTAGAATCCGTATTTTATTATTTATGCTATTATCATTTTGTTACTTTTGTCTACTTTTCATGATTCTATTCAAAATTATGAGACATGAGATATCAACACAAACCGTAGGCCTCTTTGCCGAAGATTTTTGAGTCGCCCGAAGGTATTATATACATCTTGTTACGCATTCGACGATCAAGAACAATTCTGCGAAACAATGGAACCCTTTCTCTACGCCCATGACTTCCTTTACACCTATGCTCGTTTTCCACAGAAGACCACGCCCATCGACCGTCATCAAGATTCATCGAAAATGTTCGAAAAAGATAACAACCGCATTTGTTTACACACGGAGAGAACTATCACGAAGGTTCCAGAAACGTCGATGCCCGTCATTGCCCGGTCAATTACGACTCTTGTAAGTTCATTACAGACGACAGTGGTCAATTTAATGAATAGGCGAAACAGTAACAGTTATTTCAGTAGTTTGTTGTGTTCATAGCAATAGAGTTATTTGATTTTGCCGTACAAATTGTCACTTATTTTCGAACCGTGAATAAAAACGTGACAATATATTTACCCTTGTGCATAGAAACTTCTGAGTCATACTAGCTTATTATCGCACATACGGTATATTCAAATTTCGAATAAATCCTGATTTCATGATTCATTTCAGACTTTTGTCGCTGTCATATTCAAAACGTGAAAAAGCAGGAAAGTTGTTTCTTCGGTATGAAATAAAATACATTTGATAACTAGTTTTTCATTATTTCCAAAATAACTACGGTGAGTAGAAATTTGGTGAATTATTTATTTGGGGGCATCGATGTAAGATGCATTGTCAGATGATTCAAAACATCATGATTTGTATAACTAGCGGTCTACGCGAAATCTCGAAACGTTCATTCTACAGAAATAACGCTCGTTAGAGGAGCGAGAAAAGATTTGAAGTTTTCTCAATTGGTTACATGAACAGCTTCCTCTCGACTTCACTCGTTATTTAAATAGTTACTTCCAGTTCTCTTATTCTTCAGCGCGTAACTCATCGAAAAGTGTCTCCTTTCAACGCCCACCGCCAAATTTCCCCAAGTTTTGTTTATTCGATCATTGCAGCCAATTTGAGTAAAATTCGTCGAGATGGAAATTGAAATTCCCTCTTTCATTTCCGTCAAAAGCCGAATTAGCCGTATTGGCAGGTAACGAATCGTCTTACAAATGGCCAATATCCTAACCAATTGATCATTGGAGTGGTATGGAGAATTCGAGTTTAAACTTTTCCTCTATGGAATTGGATGGCGGCCAACTTGGCTGAAAAATGAATTTTCATTCGATTTCCTGTGATTAGCCTGCCAATCACTTCGGCAAAAACTTCAGAGATTGCTATACATTTTTCTCCGGTGGGGGAGTATCTCGGTTCCAGGGTTGATTGATTTACGCAAGTCTCTGGCCTATTGGGATTCCAAAATGTGATCGCAGTGTCACAATCAATAAAACTCCAACTGATAAGCATCACTTTGATAATATTGCTATTTAGGGTTAGGAATTGGACATTATTTGAAAATCCCCAACCGTAAAATTTTGTGATGACTATCCCAGATAGCACACATTTTCCTGAGGATATCCCAATTCCATCATTTATTTTTGCCTAAGGAGTTCTCATACATCATCCCCCAAATGTCCATAGGATATTATAATAGTGCCCATGTAGCACCGCAGAACATCCTGGCTTACTGATCCCCATCCTATCCCAAGGTCGATGCCAGTCACTCCACAGGATATATTTAGTTGATATCCAGTTGAGATCCCGAGGATATCCCAATAGCATCACAGTTGACTATTGTAGGACCTCCCGAGTAACATTACGGTGAAACGTCCTCAGGATTTCCCCACGTATTCCGAGTGCAGTGTAAAAAAAATATCCTCATCTTGTTCTCGACGTATCCTGAGTTAATCATAGGACTACATTATATCCCTCTGTGGTGATGAAAATTATTCAGTATGGATCTCATTTGTATTAGGAATCCCAAGAATTTTGTGATTAAAGTTCAAACAATCGTACAAGTCGAAAAAATCTACAACTTTACACTCTCTTCAACACAAAGCCTGCAACCTCCAAGTAAACGACCTATGGTGTTCGCTTTTTATCGGTTGGAAATTCGATATGAATCATCCATTACAACTTTTATCCGATGACAACGGAACGCTTCAGCTCATTTACACTAACTCTGTCTGTGTTTAGCGTTGAATTTGACAGTTCGCATAACATGGAGTAAAAAATGGCGTTATGGTTCAGTTGTTTGTAGCAGTTTGTACTCAGTTTGTAGTTGTGTTGGGTCAATTGAATTATAAGAAACAAAGAAACTTGCAGAGCAGCAGGCAAAGGTTGATAATAGTATTTCCAGGTAAGTTAAATTACTTATCAATATGTCCTAAAAAAAATGTGATAAAGCATGTCTTATGAGAATCAAACGAGGAACATATAGACTTTTGGAGCTTTATAATATCATAAATGACGACTTCGAATCAAACTCAAATATCAATATAGAATCCCGACATTATATTGACAATCACAATGAATTGAGAGCATTCAATCATGTGATGGATACCGATTATACTTTATTTCAAAGTGAACATAGAAATGAATCATTTGCACCGAATGCCGAATGACCTGTTGGATATGTTTTATGATGAGAGCTATGATAATTTGTATTTCAAAGACTCTGATAATTTGGAGTTACCATCATAGTTTCACAAAAAATGTAATCAAATTCCAATAACTCGCCTTCCACTCCAAACTCTGAATATTCTGATTTCAGGGGGCATGAGGAAAAACCATCCCTAAAAAGTCAAACTGAAGCCTCGTTGGACTCTATTAAGAGTTGGCTATGCATCATACAGATAAAAAGAGAAGACTTCAGTAGATAGTTGGGATTTATTTCATTTTTTTACTGTGGAATAATTATACAATTATTATTGGGTCCCAAGTTTTTTGTAATTTCTCAGAATTTTTATTTTTGTTGACGATTTATGTGTTATATCAATATAATATTCCAGAATGAGTTTTCTGGTCTTTGTTTGACTTGTAGAAGATTCATTAGTAATGAATAAACTTCTGTTCATTTGTCAATGTTTCCTTTAATTCCACAATATTTCCTATATAGAGGCCAGAAAAAGGTAAAAAATATGAATATTGTACAAGATATCCAGAGGACATATTTATAGAAAAAATTATCCGGAGCTTAACCTGACAAGGTCCTCTCTATATCCTTCTGACGTAAACAGGATCTCCTGAAAACATCATAATTTGATCCCCAACATATATCATATAGTCCCCGTTTCATACTGATGATTTGTGCAGGACATCTTGGGGACGTCCTAGGAAGTAGGAATTTAGTAACATTTCCGCTTCCTAGTGACACGATTGGGACGCCCCCCGGTATCCTACGGTCGATTTACCTTTGTCCCATGTTGCTCCCATAGGTCATTGTGCAATCTGGTTATTGGAGGTTTTAGTGTTTCTTCACTTTTTATGTGAACGTTAGTTAACCTTGAATCAGGACACGGCCCAGCTCTTCGAGTTGACAGACAGTCATTCGATATCTGGAGTTGAGCAGCGCCGAGCGCGATTAGTTCTTGGATGGATGACCTCATGCAGGGAAAGTCGCGTCGAAAGCCCATACATCTGCAGCAAAATAGCACATCATGGCTCGCAGGCAATATATTAATGAGCACAAGATATATTGAGGATATGCCGTCCTTCGGAGGGGACGAAAAGCCGGCGGTCCCGAGTCCGTGGATGTTGGGCTCGTAAAAGATCCATACCCTTGGTTGGAATACCAAAGGGTTCGGCAAAATTCCCGGTTGGGGGAAGTGTGCTCACCGCCGTCGGTGATTGGGCTTGGTAGCAGAAATAGGCCGACGTTAAATAAAGAATTGAAAAAAACTTGAATTATTGTTCTTGATAAACATACTGATAATTTTGATCCTATTTCGAAATTTCGAAATAATATCGCAGTGCCATTTTGACCAAGACTTCAATTAATAAGCACCACTTTGACAATTCTTTAGACATTGAACCTTTCCACCAGAGGGTGTATCGCTCTAAATCACAATTGCAGTGCTCTCATTCAGTTTAAATTTCAAAGTATATGATTAGATTACAGAAAAATAAACCAGTAACTATTTGTAAGAAATATATAAATTGGGATTTAAAAAAGGACCAACTGATAGAAATCGTTAGTATATCAAGATACATGTAGCGTAAAATCAAGAAAAACAAAACTAGTAACACATCTGGAATATCAGGTACCAAATGTTGGAAAGGGAGTTCAATACCTATTCATGTGAAAAGGAAGGCAAGTGCTACTATTTTTCTCTAGAATGAACTAACAAACAAAATTCATTAAAGAACTGAAACTAAGAAGTAGGTAGTGAATAGCATGCTCCTGTAGTTCAAAAAACGAGAGCTTACAAAACTAAGAAAAAAGAATTCAAAAAAAGCTGTCGATACCGGAAGTCGAACCAACACCTACAAGCCTATCATGAACAGTGAGCGGTGCACCAACACGTTGCGCTACCGGTACTCACAGGCAACTTCTGTGGAATAATGAACATAGCGTATTGCTGCAGCTCTATTATAATGTTTGCCGTTTAACTTTTCTTTTCCCACTATTACTCCTTGAAAATATCTCACCTTCTATCTACTATTTTACAAAATACAGGGTGTTCAATGAATAAACGGTAAAGTTTATACTTATATAATAGAATATAGCTTAGTCCGTCAATGCCGTTTAAGTTTTTCATTGATGACGTACCCCGACGTCACTTTTACTTTTCCTCCCAAGAAAGGAAAAGTACTTCCCCACCCTAGGAAAGAAGTTCGACTTTGCTACCTGAAATGAGGCCAGGAAATGTATACTTTGGATAGAGATAGGCAAAAAAATGTATTATTCATATGTTACCCCAATTTTCCCAGATATGTGGATTTGGTACAGTAATGAAATGGAAGTTGTCAACTCTTAATTTGAAAAAAAAAACACAAATTCTACCCTGGTTGAGAAAATTATTGTGATGTACTATTAAAATATAATAAAAAACAAATTTGAAATGATTCTATATCTAGTGACATATCAAGAAAGTGAAATAATCTCAACCAATATATTCACAAAATCATCTGTGTGACCATTTGAAATAAATAAATGAAAATTGACTATGAGTCTATGATATTATGATTCATACCAGCAAAAGACCCCTTCGTGTAGTTGAGAAGTGAATCATTAGACTGTCGGATAGGTTTGGGGGTATGAAGAAGTAGCAGGCGCCCAAAGCCCAAAGTGGTCGAAATTCATGTTTTTCCGTATAAAATTCTCATAGCTCTTGTATGAAAAGTTTTTCAGATTAAATATGTTATTCATTCCTACTCCTGAATTACCAATCTATTTTCAATTTTTCGAAAGGTAGAGAAAGACATTGAATTTCTCAACACTATTGCTTTTGCAGTGGTGGAGGTGCGGTATTTTCGTCAGACAATGAATAGTTCACCATAGAAATGTCTACGCGAGAAAAACACTCCAACTCTCCTACGATCAGAAGTGTCTTCTGATTGATTACTCTTCTATGGCATATATTCAATCTGAAGTTTATCCCTGTACATATCCAAGATCTGAGCCAATCTTACTAAATCAGGACTATGATTCCTCAAAGATTTTAGACCCGATATAGACTTCGTCTGTTATTACTAATTATCACGATGCATGAAAGCCCTGGTTCGTTGACTGATACCTGAAAGAACGTAAGTCGAAATTCTCGATTTCTTGCATTCTTAATTTTAACAATTTCAACTAAAGAAATTATTTCGAGAGACTGCCAACGGAGGTGTACTCCAACAATATGCTAACGTAACGTCACATTTCCTTAATGCCCGACAGCAGTTTTGGTAGATTATAGGCATTTGAGAACACACGCCTGAAAGAAGCTCCATTCCATGATTTTGAATTATCGTTTTTGCATCCTTTTTCACTAGTCACGTGATAGTATATTATGCAACGATCGTGTAATGAGGGTTATTGATACACGAGCATCAACTGGGATACGAAACGAGTTCGGTGCAAATGGCGGCCGTGTAAGGACGCCTATGCCAAGAGGTGCGATTTCATACTAATTGAAGCCAGTATGGCTGTTTAGATAATGATCGGAACCTGTTTTATGTGTATTTGTGATTGTTCGTGTCTTTGTCGTTTGGAAAACGTGCATGAAAAATATGAGTTTACTTTAAAACAACTATAACCTATAAAGAACACGTGGTTTCCATTGAAAGGTTATGAGGTAACCGGACGACGAAATAAAGAAGAAGAAAATAAGATTAGTTCGACAAAGAAGAAGAATATGTTGAAAATAAAATTTTGTAGAATAGGGAGACGTAGAAGAAGAATAAGAGGATCGGTGGCTCCCTACGCCGGTAACCAGGCCGGATGCCAACGGTCCCAGACGCGCTTGGTTAGCGCACTCGTTCCTAGGACTATGAATTTCCACTTGACGTTGGCTATATGTCCAAGGACGCACCCATAAACTCAGTAACCAACCAACCGGGATACGAAACGAGCCGAAGGTGAGTATATATTTGTATTGCACACAATAATACTAATTGAACGCATTTCTTTGGAACATTCTACAAAATTGTAATTAATGGTATCACTCAGAACGATGAGAAATCAAGAGAAACCATGTCGATTCCAATTATTCCAACTAGTTAACATAGCCTCAGAGCCTTAGACCGCTCAGCTACGGAGAGCTCAGAAAATTTGATTGAAAAAATAAAGAAATAAATCACGCATTTGTCAAATGAAAAATTGAATTATTCTAACTGTATTTCTGCCGGTGAATGTGTCGAAGGTGATTCTCCCATATCGCTGGTATCAGACATTTTGTCTAGATTATCGAAGTTTGGCTGTATTCTTCAAAAATGCATTACCTATACCGATTTCGACGAGATAAACGTCGAATGAAGAGCATGCACATCGTGCTTGATTGAAAAATAATGAGTTTCTATTGGTTGAATATCTGTATCGTAATGAAATATCTGTATCGTAATGGATTTCATTATAAAACGGGTTGTGGGCATATGAGTGTATTATTAGAGTACGGGTGTAGATAAAAATCATTGTTACTAATGCTGGAAAAATATGTTAAACTGGAAGAATCAGTAAATCACACGAATATGATTCCTACCCAAGTGAGTTGAGACACTTCATTCAATCATCAAAATTCACTGGTGAGCTAGCCTTGTGTCATACACATGCCTATTGAGTTTCAGATAGCTTTCACAAATTCTGAGGTCATTGTCCAGAGCAGATTGGGCGACACTAAACTTTTTTACCCGTCCGTATCTCATGTGTGCAAAATTTCCCTTGAAACGAGAAGATGAAGAATAATCCCATATGAACCTCAATACACTAAAATATGAAAGTCGCATATAAAACTCCTTATAAAGCTTCTTGGTGATTTGAAGGATAAATAAGAAAAAGCAGAAATTCACTGAATCAGTCGTCAGGATAGCAACAATCAATACATTGGTCAGAGCCGACGAACTATAAAAAACAATATCAAAGAGCATTACGCACACATGGGATACAGAAGGGTAGAAAAGTCCAGTGTCGCCAACATGCTTTGGACAATAGTAACATAATTGGTGAAAGCATCCAGAAACTGATTAGTATCTCCTCCTGGAGTTTCAGCACCGGGAATGTTGCTTAAATCATCAATTAGGAGTTGTTTCATGCCCTGCACTTGAAACATATTAACTGCTTCAATTGATCGACAATCCTGTTTATTTTCCAGTTCGAAACTTTCTATAGCTCCATCTGAATCCATCTAATTATACCAATGCCCTCATCACGGTCACATCTCGCGTTAGTGTCGCGTCACTTTTCCCCAACGTATTCGCTGGCTATGTTTCCGCAACGGCAATTATAATCAAAGCCCACTTCGATCGCCATTTCAATCCGCCTCCACGAGGGTTTTTCGTAGGACGCCGTCCCGGAAAACCATTCTCTCCAATTTGCGCGTGAAACATTGCTCTAGTTCTGGCAATTATCGTCAAATTTCACGTGACATCCGATAGAAGAGAGACGAACGGAAACACTCGGGTCGCATCTATCAAGCAGAGTGACAACATTTATCCAGAGTCCTGGAACACGCAAAGGGAAGAATATCGCCATTCCGTTAACCGTATTCCATTTCCCTCTGTTCGTCGAATCAATAATCAATCCACAAGCTGAAGGAACGATCGCTTATCCGGAAGAATAGACAAAGATTACGAAAAAGAGAAAAATTTTTGAAATGATATACAGGGTTTTTCCGAGTTGAGTCGTTTATTTCAAGAGCTTAAAGAACTGTGTAAAAGTTGCATACTGTGTAACACGATGCGAAATACATAAGAGGAAGGATATTCATATTGAAGTGATATTGTGAAGGACAATGATAATTCTAGACTTGAATTACTCTATCCTTCTCAACCTCTCTCTATCTGCCACATTGAGGAAGGAATTCGCTTAGAGGTTATACTCGAAATATTCTATCCTGCTCACTGCGCAGTCCTCTCTCTCTTACGGCCAGTCTATTAGATGCAGTGTCTATAGTAAGTTCACATCAATAACAATTATTTAAAAAATCATCATTGTCATATTGAATGGAAATCCCTTTTTACAAAAACTGTGCGAAATTGTTTCAATTCGTTTGATTAACGCACAATCTTGCTCGGCGAATCCACGACTCATTACAGGCTTCAAATATAATAATAATAATGGATGACTTCATTTTCGGATTGAAGGAAAATACAATAGGGAAGCATCATCCAAGTAAAAGAAAAAAAACAATGGTATCCGAAAAAAGGGGAAGTTCACAATAAATGTGCTCTTACATTCAACCCTAAAGGAACACAACAAATAGTAAGAAAAATGATTAACCTAACTATAGCTATGGTGCAATAATTTATAATATCATGAAAAACCACTAGTGATGCTGATCATAAAATGAATAATATCAGACACGTTGTCAAATGAACCGTTTCCTATTAACCATTATTTTGAAGCTGAGAGTACTTACAGCTGTTTGAAATGTTTCCTGAATCCTTCCAAACTCAACCTCTTCGCTTCAACCGGAACCGTGTTGTGAAGATGTGCGAGATAATATCGGAAGCTCCTTTCGAATGCTGAAGTTCTGTGTGCAGGTTTTGTGATGAGACCTCCAAATCTCAAATTGATATTATGTCGGTCAGTACGAAAAGATATTTTATTGTACAAGTAATCCTGGTGCTTTTTTCTGTGGGCCTTCGAAAGAGTTGGAGTATCATGATGGCGCAGTAAATATTCTGGAAGGACTCTAACACCGCATTGAAAATGCTTGTGATCAATTGTGGACACCAGGGCCGTGGTCCATTTCCCTTTGTGGTTAACCAGACCGGTAACTCAAGATGGTGTAGTGGTAACTGCTCGGTTGACTGGTACTTCTGGAAATCCGGTGACATACGGAACGCCTGTCACTCTAGAGTATGAATTCGAAATAGAAGTAATCCGACTTGGCGAATTCATTCAAAAGAATATTATCAATGATACAATATTGCATGGTGAACTTATTTTTTCTCAAGTAGTAGTAGAAAGTTTGGAATTATCGTTCTTTTTGTCCTGTGAATGAACAAAAATGGACATGAATCATCGGAAGAAAACTGACACTTTTCATGGTTTCTCAACACACCATCGATTTCTTGATAATTAACCAACTTTTCAGGAACCATGTCTCGTTACCAAACACATTTCAGGCATTCACTATGGTAACCACTACAACGGAACAGCTAATGGTAACAATATTTGGAAACGAAACACTGCCCGGAATTTTATTTTCGAAGCTTGTAAAGAGTCGTGGATTCACCGAGCAAGATAGTGCATCAATCGAAAGAATAGGGATAATTTTGAACAGTATTTGTAAAAACGGAATCTATCTTACATGACAATGATGTTCGGCTTCATTCATCTCTTCATATAATTAATTACTCTTCTATACAGGTGATTTTTGGTGTATCGACTTCTCTTGAATAGTTCTAGAAGATCTTCAAATAAACGATTAAAATTTTAAAAGACTCTGTATAATCAAATACAATGTTTCATATAAATAATCCAACCATATCTGCATAACAAACACCGAATGACGATTATGTTTCGGCGAAAAAAAAAGGACCATTTGAAAAAATGGGTGTGAGGCATATCGATGCTTGAAAATATGATTTTCCGATTACTGTTCTAAATTTTCCAATAACGGCGATATCACTTGCTCAGAAAATTTTGGGACACCCTATATATGTCTATATATATATATATTATTATTTAGTTGGGGTGATTATATATATATATATATCGCAGTTTTTCGTTGTCACAGTATCATGTATTCGATTCACTGAAATGGGTTATTTTCGGTATGGTTATTTCATAGCAGGTTGAACATCAAAGCCAGTCGTAACCAAAAGAGCTCGACGTGTTGCGAAATTGAACATCTGCATGATACAATCTATGTTTGGATCGTTGAACCATAATATTACGCGGGGATCAACTAGAAAGGCTGGCTTTGATTGGATCAAATCCGCTAATCATTCAATCAGGTGAAATGGATAAACAAAATTTTTGTAAATATGTCTGGATATAGCGATGTGTTTCAGTTGGTTAGAGAAATAGCGACGTCTTTCAATCGATTCTGTATTATATGTACAGATTAACACGAAAGAAAAGCCCTGTAATGTTTAGAGAACACCGCTTGAATCAAGAAACAAGATTAACATTCAAATGAAAGGTATACAGTTTTCTCAGGAAAAATCTTCCCCGACCAGGAGTTCCAAATTTTAGCTTTTCCATAGAAAAATGATCTCTGAGCAATGGAGGTTTGACAGGTATCCAAGCTCACAATGAAGGGGTGGGAATTCTGTACTCGTCGGGTCATCCGTGTCGATGCTGCTAAGGGTGGAATGATTGATAACAATTCAGAAGATCTTCTACCGTGAAAATATCTAAAGAATCTAAAGAAGAGAGACAAGTCTCCGACCATTCTACGATGTTCCAAGGAAGTAAGCGAGTCCGTGGGCGAAGCCTCACCAACAGAATGGATGGCCTTTCTCTGAATAGAATCAAAAGGTTTCAATAAATGTATCGGTGCCTTCCAGGATGGAGTCTGCAATCGCTTTTATGTGAAGAAATGCGATCTTTCAGACTCCATCCTGAAAGGTGTGCTCTGAGTGAACATGCTTCCAAGAATGGACATTAAATGAATTACGGTTCCGCAAAAATTTTATCAGTAGAAAGGAATGTTTCGAGGAGAATGTTCTTAGAAATGGCATTTATTTCCCAATCTCCAAAAACAAAAGAACCGATCTCAATCATTTAAGTGAAATTTATTCATATTTATTATTGATTGATGAGAATTCGAGGGTTCTCGAAGGCAATTCGAGTGACGTTACTTAATAAAAATATTGAATTTATACTGTTTCCAAAAAAACTAATTTCATATTTCTAATAATCTCATTATTATATCACATTTTCCTACCTCCTCTTTTGCAGCACCTGTTATTATATTGAGGTCCCAGCGACTAAGGCCAAATTGTGTCTCCACTAGAATTTTTCATTGACTTTTAACATTTTCGACAAATGATCTTTGGCGCGTTTATAACAACAAAATTTCATGCCCCTTTTATCTTTTCCACATGGTGTTTGTCGATACACTTTTTCATTAAAAAGGAAAATAATAGTTTTAACGTGTTTATGTGTTGTACTGATACGTATCAATGTTTTTGAAATTTTTAACTATGTGTCATCTGACTTTCTTAACCATCTCATGCGACCATCCTCACTAACAATGTAAGTAAGGAAAGAGAAAAATTGTTCATTTTTTCTCTCATTAACATTATTTTGTAGCTCCCTGATGATGACAATAACCGATTGTCGAAATATTGGAAATATATTATTATAAGAGTACACTTTCGCTTTTGCTGCTGTCCCAAATATAATTCTTGAGTTTTGTTTATATATATATATATATATATATATATATATATATATATATATATATATATATATATATATATATATTCTTTGAGAATATACGTGCCTGTTTTTTTCAGCAATGAATACCACCAAGCTGATGTTACCCCATTCTATGATTTTCGTCAAGCCATCGTTAATTCTTTCGACGATGATGCTCCTCTGACTTTTTGTTTCTCGTGTTGGAAGAACTCTGAGGAGAAACTGTTAAGAAGAGACTGTCGTCCGCAAAACTATGCACAAAAAATATTCTGAGAAAAATTGATTAAGGCTTTCGCGGCAATCAATGCTGATGATACTTCTCCGAATCCAGTAATTACAGCAATGATTATTGATGAAAATTCTCGAATCCAGAAAAAGTAATTACCACTCCAGGCCCTGAATCCATATATTTACAGCTTCTCCAATCCAACTTGGCACAGAAGTGAGAACGCATATGCCCTGGATTCTCTAAGACAAAAATAACACCTATTATATGTGTTCACTGTGTTGAAATCTATTCCTAAAAGGTATAATTTGTTTCGTCATGGTCTACACTACCAGTCTGGATAAGCTGTACGCTGTACGAAGTCGTAATATCCAGTCATCGGAGTCTAACTCCAGATGTATGAGCCTCTGCAGAAGCTAGCCCCTCGCGCCAGCGAAACGTAATCAGGAAGAAATTCCAAAAAATGACGGCGTTCAATCCCGAACGAAAGTAGTTATACTGAATATACTTGAAACACAATCAGCTGATGCTGATAAATGTATTTGCTATTACAACAGTATAGAGACACTTCATTAATGTAATTGAGGGGAATTATCGACAATAGTTCGTAAATATTCATCTCCTCTCCTCCAGTGGGTGGGCTTCATTACTGACTCATTGCACACAATCGCAGAGGCGTCAACCATGAAAGGTGGCAAATCATCAATAGAAACATCGCCAGGATCTTATTCATGACCCGAGCATCTAAACATTTTTGTAAACTCCCCCACAATAATAGATCAATATGAGATTGTTCACGTTCTGTGAGACCCATGATGAAAGTAGTCAATATCCTAACACATTCATTTGCACAATTTATTTTACATATCACCTATCCTTTTCGAAAGTGCCCCCCTATGAGACATAGGGATAGGTAAAATCCATAGCATTTCCAGTGCATTCATCATTATATTACTTCTTGAATTTTTCAAAGTAATGTGGATGTAAAAATGAAAATACATTCGTATCATAGATACAAATACAAGAGATGGAGTTTTTTTTCAAATATGTTATAGTTTGAGGTCACATAGTTCTTTAGTGTTTTAAAATGAGAAAATCTCCCTCCTCGCCTTCCTATAGCTACTAATACGTTGAGCAATATTTGAGGTAAGTTTTCGCAGACTCCTCAAACAGATATATTTTTCATTATGATGGGAGTTGTATATTCTGCAATAAACTGAAAATCTCCTTTTGTTTTCCTCTTCCAGAATCGCCTATTTCTTCATTTTGAAATAAAAAAAAGATCATAGTCAAGCCATTTTAATATCTACGATGTATCAAATTTTTTTTTTTATTCTATTGGTTTTCACCACTTTGTACAGTCTAGTGATTACTAGAGTATTCGGTACTCCCCGACAAACGTTCACTACAAACCGCCACAACGTCAGGTTCCTGTCAGAATATATGTGTCCTTTGTGTTCCGTGGGTAAATCTATCGGACAAAGTTAAATATATTTCAACTCTATCCGACATCGGATAGCAGAACAACATTTCAATCAAATGATTCTCGCCAAAAATAATGCACCAATCAGAACATCGTTAGTATTGGGCATTGCATTTGACAGAATCCATTTTCTTCGTCCGACGTCGGAAAAAACTGAAACTTCCGGATGAATTCTTACTGCCGAATGAAAATTCAAATTTAGACCAATCAGAAAGCTATCGGATCGTCGTACGATTGGATTTCGGATCTATCTGAATTCAGCCTAAGAAGAAATTGATGTGGCATGCAGCTGAGCTGTTTCCTAAATGCCAACATCATCGAAATTAATCTGCATATGATATATTTTCTACAAAATAACTCAAATTTGTTCCATTATAAATCAATTTCCTTCCGTAGGTCGGCAAGATTTTTCAGAGTCAATTAGAAAAATATACAACTAAGCGTTCGAATCAATTCCAGGTCCTGTCTGATTCCCATGGAGAGAAAGCGTTGTCTACTGTAGAATTAGATTGTCTAGACACATTTTCACCATTTACGAAGTCAGCGTTAGTCTAGATTAGGGTGATTTGAAGATGAAAAAACAACAATGAAGTTGACTTGAATCGAGCCAATGAGTTTAATTGTATGGTTAATACGATCACGCGTCGATGTTATTTAGTCACCAATTTGCATCGAATGGAAACTTCATCAGATAACACTTTCCATTAGTGAAATGAACAAATATTCTAGGGAATGATAAATAAATGGTTATTCTGAATCAGGGGCGCCGGAATCATGGGGGCAATGGGGGCTCGAGCCCCCATAGAGAATTGGATATGGGGGCTGAGCCCCCATAGTGAAGTTCTGGTTTGCTCTCATAGCAAAAATTTTCTCGTTTAGAACAAATTATGTATCGGTCTCATTGGTGTCGAGTTATAAAGATTTTTATTATCACGCTGGCAACAGTGTCAGTGACAAAACCGCCGCAGTTACTCAAAGCCGTAGTCAATATTAACAAAGGTGCGCACGTATACCGTATATAGAGATTCTCTGCTGCGTGTCTGATGGAGTAGACGTGTTGTGGATTCGGTGCTGCTAAATTTTGCAAATTGAGACAACCTGCGAAAAGAAACTGGAAATCGATTGGTAGTGCAAGTGCATATTTTTATGCTGATAACTTCGTGATCTAATCTCGGCAGTTTGAATCTGTAGTGTGTAGTTTGAAGCAGATTTCGTTATGTATACTCGAGGAACTAAGGAAATGTCGGAACTACAGTCAATGGTGAAAACGTTGGTCACAAAATTGTGCACTTCGGAAGATTTTCTCACTCAGCTAGCAAAATCAATTACAGAAACAATAAATAAAAAATTCGAAACAGAGATAAAGATGCTAAAAGAAGAGAATGCTGAACTCAAACAGCAACTGAAAAATCAAGAAGAAACTATGACGTCCCTTGGGAGAAATCAGGAGAGATATGAAAGAGAAATGCGAAGCAAGAATATCAGAATTTATGGCCTGGCAGAAGTTGGAAATGAAGATGATGGGGAATGTTCTTTGAAATTTTTCAAGCAAAAAATGAAGCTGAATGTTGATACTCCCAACATTGAGAAGTGTTACAGAATAGGTAAATATGATCCGGAGAGGACCCGTCCGTTGTTTGTTCGTTTTTCCACAAATTATTATAAAAACATTGTATATGGAAGCAAAAAGATCTTGAAAAACACTGGTGTCACTATAAGAGAAGACCTAACACCTGTACAAACAACACTGCTCCAAGCAGCGTTGCAGAAAATAGGTACTCGTGGTAAAGTGTTGACAAACTTTGGACAGATTTTCCTCAAGTATGATAATGAACTTTCCGTCTCGAAGATCAATACTATGGAGGATATTGCTAGTCTTTGAACAATTATCAAAACTGTCATCTTTCAAATTTGCTTATCCATGTATTTTTTTTTTTGTCTTCTTCATATGTGCTTATTTATGTTCACAATTGAATTTGTTGCTTTTCCTGATGCATATTTTCTCGTGAAATTACATTATAATAGATTTGTTTTGAATGATTTCATTTATACTCGATGTTTTCACATCAGACTAATAGTTTATTTTTGCATGTTGAAAATCAAAGATGTTTTACTTGCAGTCCATCCAAATTGATAAAAATATTTCTTGACCTTTTTTGTTGTAAAGTGAAGAGTGTTTTCATTGTTATTTTTATCGCTCCCAAAATAGTCGTGATAAAGATAGTGGCAGTTACGAAAAAGTAAATATTGTATTTTACATGTCACTCATGGAATCCCTTAAAATTGGTAATTTAAATGTAAGGTCACTATTACCGTCACTTCATGAAATTCATCGAATAATACTACACCAAGCATTCGATATTTTTACTATTACTGAGACATGGCTTCATCGTGACATAAATACTGACCTACTAAATCTGAATGGTTTTACAATATTTAGGGTAGATCGAGAAACTAGAGGTGGCGGCCTATGTATTTTTATCCGTAACAGTCTACGAGGAGAATTAATCATCAATAACGGCACATCATACGAACAGCTATGGGTAAAAACAAAAATAAAAAAGAAATATTTGGCCATAGGGACTATATACAGGGCTCCTCTTCAAGATATAAATTCATTTTATGATGATTTCGAAAACACACTGATTTCAATTCAAATGAATGTGGATGGCATAATATGTACTGGTGATTTTAATATAGATTTGATGGATCACGAATGTCCAAGGGTACAAAAATTGATGGCCATTTTTGACACTTTTTGTTTGAAACAAATAATTGACACTCCAACAAGAATCTCAGGTAACGCAGCAACTCTTTTAGATTTGATTATTCTACAAGAAACGGAAACTGTTTTAGAAAAAATCTCGATAGATAGCAATGGAATTTCGGATCACATGCTGGTAGCTTGCAGGGTAAAATTAGATAGTGAAAAGGGAGGTCCTAAGATGTGTACGTACAGAAATTTCAAGAATTTCAACTTCAATTCGTTCGAAATTGATTTATTCAATACACCCTTTTTCATGATCTTTGATCAAAATTCAATAAATGAAAAAATTAATTTTCTGATTAATTGCCTCACAAATCTTTTTGATAGACATGCACCTTATATAACTTCAAGAGTAACCAAACCAAGGGCTCCCTGGTTAACTGAAACTTTACAAGAAATGATTCGAATTAGGGAAAAGGCTCTGAAAAAATATAGAACCACAAAATCAGTTACCCATTTACAATTTTATAAGGATATGCGGAACTATGTCAATGGTGCGATTAAACGCGAGAAAAAAGCTTATTTTTGTCATAAGTTTGGCAATTGCAGTAGTAGAGAGATCTGGAAATCACTGAAAAGTAACAAAATGGTCCACGAAAAATTATCAGATATACCTGAACACTTGAAGGATCCTGAAAATATTAATAATTTTCTTGTGAATTCCATTCCTCGCTCTGACCCACCTGATGAAATCTTAGACTTCTATAAAAATAACAGGTTGAATGATAATAATTTTCAATTTCAAGAAGTGAATGACCTATTTGTGTATAAAACTATTTGTGAGATTCGTACAAATGCCATGGGCTGCGATAACCTCAATCTGAAATTAATTAAATTATGTTGTCCTCATATAGTTACTTATGTTACACATATAGTGAATTTTTGTCTGACTGAACATATTGTGCCATCTGTATGGAAAAGTGCAGTTGTCAAAGCTTTGCCAAAGAAAAATAGTCCCACGGAGTTCAAAGATTTACGTGGAATCAGTATTTTGCCAACTTTGTCGAAAGTGCTGGAAAGAGCAATGGAATTGCAGTTGAGGGAATTGCAACCCTCCAAAATTTCAAAATGCAAATGTGAGTATATATTAAAATAATGGAAGTTATCACTTAGGTGCTGATAGGCTGCTCAGTTTGATACGGTGAGGGTGTGAGTAAGGTTCAACAAATGATTGGTAACAGTCGAAGGCAGATTACATTTGACTATTACCAATATCTCATAGTTGACTTGACTGGCTCAGAAAGTGGGCGCCAGGTAGCAATGAAATTATGATGAAAATTAGGATAATTAAAAATTCAAAGAATTTACTACCAAAAAAATTGTCTAGCTTGGGTGAGGAAACAGAACAAATAATCAGCAAAGATTAACAACTTTAATTATAAAAGAAAAAAACAATGGTAAGCTGAAGGCTAATAAATGAACAAAAGCTGAAGGCTAATAACTGAACAAAAGCTGAAGGCTATGAAAATTCAGAATATTTACAAATTTTTTCTAAATCTGATTCAACCGAACGTGGTCCTGGCTGGTTAATACCTGGGTGGTTGGTTTGTACGAAGCTGGTCCTTACAGAGCGCTGTTGAGCTTGAATTTGATGGGCTCGTTGATAAAAGTCACTTGGAGTCGTTCCTGGCTTGACAACGATGATGACCAATAGCTGCTAACTGGTCTCTACGAAGCAGGACGATTGCTTGTGCTTATCAACTGAGCCTCTTTGATCTTCTCTGGACAACGGGATACTTTTGTTGTTACCAATCCTCGACCCAGTATTGGATTTCCTCAATGGCATGCGAAGCAAACGGAATGAATCAGAATAGATATATACACAATATTTTCAGGGAACGAAGGATATCCTTAGAACCTTAGGGTATATTCTGAACCTTAATGAGCACGATTTTACTTTTAAAACCAAGTAAAGGTTGATAGAAATTTAATAATAAAAAATTAAACCAGAGAATGTATATTCTCAAGAAAAAATTATTTTCAATACTACTGCAAATAATTGACTGATAATAAATCAATTTTCCATTGAAAATCTATCCAATATCAATATGCAACTATTGTGAAGGAAAAAAAATGAATCGATCTCTGATAAATTGTCAAAAATTCGTATAGACGCTAGAGATGCAAATTTTATCACGTATGCTCTCAAACCTTCTGACAGAAAGGCAGTGATACTAAGATGTTAATAAGATATAAGATAGGTATTAGCTATATATGCCAGATATTAATGAATTCAAAGAAAGATAGGTATAGGTGGACAACTCCTAAACAATTTAATGTCAGATACTAATGAATTCAGAGAAAGGTACTTTTACATTCAATACGAGCCGTAGTTGCAGGTATGGCAAGAAAGAGAAATTACCTGGTAGACCCTCAGATATAAATTGCACAGGCTAGTGATTGAATATTTAATAAAAAATAATGGTAGAGTCCACGAGGTCGAACGCTGCACAGCACAGTGAGACAGAGAACAAATTCTCTCAGATTCGCATTTATTTCCCAAAGAGAAACTATAGATCATAATATATAGAAAATAAATGCTCACCTGAGGAATTCCTCTGATAGTTCCTTCTCCGGCTGTGGCTAGCAGTCAACTCCAGTTTCCTCTACAAGTTCTTGGTAATGATTATTGAGATAGAAATGGGCAGGATACTCTCAGTCAGTCACAGGTCACAGGAATAATAGTTATTTGATTGCTGGAAAAGGTATAGAGAGTAGACACTGTTTAAACAGATGAAAAGGCAAAATTTCGTGTTCGCACGATATCGATTATCAAGTTCCTGTCCCCGAAGGAAATTTAAAAATGAGATGAAATTAGTTGGCTTCAGTTATTAAATTTGAAAAGAAATCAATATTTCACTTATTACCAAAAATATGTTCCTCAATATTAGAACGGACAGATCCCGAATGTGGAATCTATACTGAAATACAATTCTATGCGAAGATTATTCAAATAAATGGAAATATAAGGTTTTAACCTCAATCACCTGTTGCCTCAAAAAAATTAACCATGCAATTCGGTACACTGCAAATTACAAGGTACAGCAAGGTATCATTTAAATAATTAGCAAGATATTCAATCCACTTTTCCTGTTCAATTCAAATAATAATGAGAGATAAATAGGTCTTTTACCAGATAATAACTGCTTTCAACCCAATCCAAAACCTATCAACTCGTCGAAAGATCGAATCCAAAAGGGCCGCTAATCTTCCCGATCGCTCAAAAATCGAAGCAAATCATTCGTATCTCATATTCGCGCAAGCGATCTACACTCCAGGTCGGAATAGGAAGTGTCTACTGTTCCGGCATTGCCTCGATACAGAATTTTAAAAACTTGAACAATGGAACGGAATTTCCGTTACACACCACCTCTTCCCGGTGAAAAAATTTGAAAACTCTAGGAGTTTACAAATTTTTTTATTTACGAGCATACGAGTACTAAACCAGTAAATTGACAGGGAGTGAACTCATAGTGGATAAATGAATAATTGCATTTGTAGTACCATACGAAAAATTTTCAATCTATAAAACAGTCAACATAACTTTGTTAAACTGGTGCCTGTGAGTTGTTGCAGGCTTTCTGTCCCTGAAGCGGAAGCTGAGAGTGATCATCCAACACCGAACTCAGATCAGATGATCTTTTCGCTGCTAGATGAAAATGCTGCGCCATCGAAACATCTGATACCACTCGTCCCCGAGTTCAATGTTGAAGCACCACCCCAACCACAACAACATTAACAGAAACCCCACAAGAATTCACGTGTGGAAACAAAAAAGGAAATGAAGTTAAGATAAAAAAGTATATAAGACAGAGATAGCCAATTGTCCACTTCAATTGGGGTAAGATGTAGCTCTACCAAGCTGAAAGTGGCTAAACCACAAAGCCCATACAAAAAAATTCGGAGATCCTCCTGAGTCTGATGCAGCGAACAAGTCCTCAGTCGCGACGAATCCAAGGAGCTCAGGATCCCCCAGTAGTGCCGCACGACCGCTCTTAGGCGAGCTTCACACGTTGACCGGCCTAGACCTCCACGCTAGCGCACACGACACCCCCCAAGTTCACCCTTCCAAGGACTCTGCTCGACAAGTCAAGCTGCCGGACTGAACTATGCTCGCGCCCATCACACCAGGTCTCCTACAGACAAAAAAATGGGGAAGGCATTGAAATGCATGACACCAAACCGCCTTAAGTCTTGGTACCTTAGCAGACACAACATTCAATACAAATGAATGGGAGGTTAAAAACCCAGATAGAAACCACCTCCAAGTTTGCTATCCAACTCACTCACACCTGATCATTGTGGAGTGGACTCAACCCATCGAACCGATCCCGCTATCAAAATTCCAAGCAAGACTACTAGACATCGAATATGGTGACTACGTTTGCAAAACCAAACTCCCAACAGCGTGGAAGGTTTGCATCAGGACCACATCGATATCCCAGATGAATTAGCATGGAACTTCAACAACCAAAACGACTCGCCAAGCCGAACCCACCACAAGATCGTCCAGCATTAAGGGAGCTGCCATCCCATAACCAACAAAACAATTAACCCCAAAAATACCCTAGAGAGAAAAGATAGAAAGTTAAGATAGAGACGAAAGATAAGGAGATAAAGATACAAGAAAGATAGATGAAGCGATAAAGATACAAGAAAGATAAAGATAAGAAATGTTTAGATATAATAAAAGTATCAAGAGGACTCAACTTGACTGGTTTGCTTGAGAAAACAGTTATTTTCAACCATCTACAAGAAATCAATTCATCAAGATATAAGATAAATGCTACATAATTTTGGAAAAGTCATCGAACACAGAATAGACAAAAATGACAACCGCCTGTAATGCTAGATTCAATGAAAATGGAGGTCTGATTCTTGAACAACAGATTTTCCTTAAGGAGATATCGAAAGATATAAAGTTCAAAAACATCACTCCAATCACAAAATGCACAACTGAATGGTTTGTCACTGTCTACTACTGTTGACTATCAGAAAAATGTAACAGGTTCCATAGGGAGATAGATACTAGATACATATCTGTGAAGATGGTAACGGATGAAACGTATAAAACACAGTCAGTCGATTTTCTCTCTCAATAAAAAGGTAAATGATCACCATTGACTCTACCAAAGTACATTCAGAATGAAAGCACGAGTACAACTATCTCACAGGTAGCGGAACTGAAAATTCCTAGATACGACCACCACTGGTCAAAACATGCCACCTAGGCACAAAGATATGGAATATCAGATCCAAGAAAAAGATATAGTGTGAGATAGCTACCGCATGACTAATATCATCTGAATATTCTGAGGCAATCTTCAATGGCAAATAAATTACTAGATGTTATGTAATATCAAAAGTGGCCAGTCGTAGGACTCTTACCTACCATCTGGTGTATGCTATGGTGGCAGAATTCTCAGGCCCCTGTCCACAGAGCCAAAATAAAAAGATACAGAAAATTGTTGGATGTTTTTCTAAAATTGACCAGTCGTCAAGAAATAAATGACATCAGATAACCACATAGTACAGTAACAAGTATCAAGGTATAAAAACAAAAATTTTGTCCAAAGTCATCGACCTTTCCTAGACTCCATCAAGGAAATCACGTTAAGATAGTATCAATGAAAACAGCATTTCACTGATGAAAAAGGTAATATCAATGGAACCAGTATTCCACTGAACCATTATTAGACCGTTACGGTATAGAAGTCCAGTACTTCACAATAAAGATAAATAACTGTCCAATAACAAGATAAGAGATAATGAGAGAAGATAAAAATATTGAGATGAATCTTAACCAAAAATGTTGAAAGATTTACTTACTGAGTTTTTCCAAAGAAAGAAATCAAGAAACTTGAACGAAAAAATTACAGAATAGTATTCATCATTTCAAAAGTAGTTGAAGAATTATTTTCTGAAATTTCAAAGGTTCCATAAGGAATTATCAACGATAAATAAATTCAAGAAATATAATTATAATCAACAGTTACTTTCTACCTCAACATTAATGATTCTCTCAAATGTATGACCTTGACAAAATAAGATATGTAAAATAAGTTAATTGAACTTGAAATGAATAAGATAAGTTACTGTACACGTTAGGCAATGAGGTAAACATAACAAAGTACATCGATATAAATTCTCTACCTGAAGATGTCATTATTTCTGTAAGTGGCCAGTTTCAAGACTTTTACTTGACATCTGGTAATGCCATGGTGGAGTTATTCTAAGGCCCCCTCCACAGAGCCCAAAATGAAAAGATAGAGAGATATATGTCAGATAGGTAAGATAATTATAAGATAAGATAGAGTAGAGAAGAAACAGATAATCAGTTATCTGACCCATCAGAATCAGCACTGAAATATTCTTCCTCCGTTAAATCTGAATCGTTATCAATAAAAGCAGATTTTAGGTCCTTTACATGCCAACGACCTAGGTTTTTACCATCCATGTCTTTAAGTTCATATACTAGGTTCGATATAACTTTAGAAACGATACAAGGTATGAACTTAGGAGCCAGTTTAGCAGAATAATTATCCGGAGCTGAAGATAGAGTTACATTTTTCTTCCAAAGCCTGTCACCGACATGAAATTTAAGTTCTCGTTTTCTCAAGTTGTACTGACGAGCATTCTTAAGATAGGCTTGATGTAATTTCTTACGAACATCAACAAACAGTTTCGGAAGTTCTTGGACATCATCAATACGCTGAGATTTATCAGAAACGGTAGGAATGTTATTTTCATTATCTGAAATTTTCCCATAAAAATCTCCTGTAACAGGAACATTCCTAGCAAAATTCAAAAAAGCAGGAGAATACTCAGTTACATCATGCTTTGCCAATCTAATAGCTTGAGCAACTTTATAGATAGAAGAATCCCAAGTTCGATGATTCTCATGGACATAGCAGCGAATTGATGTTACTATTACCTTATTGGCTCTTTCAGCAAAATTGACTTGTGGATGATATTTGGCATTATACCAAATTTTCTGAACCCTATAATCTTCCATTAATTTCTTAAATTCCTTACTAATGAATTGACTTCCATTGTCAACAACAAATATTTGAGGTACTCCAAAAATAAGGAAAACATTATTCTCAATGAACTTAGTTATACCTTTAGAGGTAGCTTTAGACATGGGATGAACCAAGACATATTTGGTAAACCAATCTACAACAACTAAAACATATTGGTTGCCATTTTTAGACCTGGGATAAGGACCTAATAAATCTGCGGAAACACATTGAAAAGGAAAATGGATATTTTTGTAGGATCCCATATGACCAGCTTGAGGTAAATTTGAACTTTTACAGGCAGCACAAACAGGGCATTTCTTAACATACTTATAGACATCTTTTCTTATATGAGGCCAGTAGTACAGTTCTAAGATACGAGAAAGAGTTTTAGATATTCCTAAATGAGCGGCAGTTTCCTTATCATGGTAGAATTTTAAAATTTCCTGTCGATTGGCAGTAGGTACCACTATTTTCCAGTCAGTGAGATTACTAACTATATTGTGGCGGGAAAAGATATGTTTATAAATAATACCATTTTCGACACGGAAAGAAGGATAAGTTGCTGGATTTTCTTCGATTTTCTTAATCAAAGAAGTATACCAGTCATCAGGCTGAAAGGTAGAAACGTCGATAACAGAAATTTCAGCAACAGAACGGGATAGGGCATCTGCCACCACATTTAAGGAACCTTTACGGTGTTTGATGGTAAAATCGAATTGAGACAGTTTCAACGCCCATCTAGTCAAACGTCCAGAAGGGTTAGATAAATTGTGAAGATAAATAAGGGAAGCGTGATCAGTTTCGATGGTGAACCTGGTTCCTTCGATATAGCTCCTGAACTTCTCTATGCCAAAAATGACAGCTAACAGTTCTTTTTCAGTGACTGTATATTTTCGTTGACAAGCAGTAAGAGTTTTACTTGCGTACGCCACTGGATGTTCAACACCGTCACATTCTTGGTACAGGATACATCCTACACCTGTGTCGGATGCATCGCACTGAATTACAAATGGTTTTGTAAAATCAGGGCTAGCAAGCACGGGAGCAGAAGTGAGACGAGATTTGATCTCATTGAAAGCAGCCTCTGCTTCAGGAGTCCAAGTTATTGATTGACCCTTTTTTCGACCGTGTAGAAGATCAGATATAGGGGAGCAGATAGAAGAAAAATCTTTAATAAAGCGACGATACCAACTGACAAGACCAATCAAACGTTTAATTTCAGTAGTGTTTTTAGGAGTCGGATAGTTGATAATAGCAGAAACTTTTTCAGGATCTGTTCTCAAGCCTTGTTGATCCACAACAAAACCAAGATAAACAAGAGAAGGCCGACAAAACTCACACTTATCTAAATTAATAGTAAGATTGGCATCCCGAAGTCTTCGATATACTTCTTTCAAGGTTTTAACATGAAGCTCAAAAGTAGGGGTGGCCACAATAATGTCGTCCAGGTAAACAAAACAAAATGGAGCTAAGGAAGGTCCAATGACGATATCCATTAACCGTGCCATCAGTTTAGGGCTGTTACTCAAACCGAACGGAGAAACTGTGAATTCAAAGAGACCTCTACCATACACAGCAAAAGCAGTCTTTGGTCTAGAAGATTCTTCTAGAGGAATTTGAAAGAAAGCCTTGGTCAAATCAATTGAAGACAGATACCTAGCATCCCGTAATTTATTCAGAATACTATCAATAAGAGGCATAGGGTAATTATCATTGACCGTGACTTCATTCAACTTCCTACCATCGAAACACACACGGAAACTTCCTGAACGTTTAGGTACCAACCACAAGGGACTACACCAGGGAGATTGAGAAGGTTGAATGACCTTGAGCTTCAGCATCTCATCAATTTCTTTGTTCAAGTGTTCCTGCATAGTAGGAGACAAAGGATATTGTCGTTGAACAATGGGTTTTGCATCACCAGTATCTATGCGGTGTGTCAATAGATGAGTGCGGCCAAGTCTATCCTTGGGAGCTATAGATTTAAAACATTCAATAACTTCCTGAAGTTCTGTTTTCTGGGAACCAGTCAGTTCAGAGAATGGTTGGATGGTATTCACGGTGCAGATAGAGTTCGGTACAACATAGGACAAGTTACTAAAATTTGCTTCAATTTTAAAAAGCTGGAAAAAATCCATACCTAAGATAAGGGTATGAGTTACTGAAGGAATTATTAAAACTTTCAATTCTTTAGAAACACCATTGAGAGAAACAGGGACTAAAACGTAACCAAGAAAATCTTGGGGCTTACCATCTGCAGTGGTAACATGGACTATAGATTCATATTGAATTGGGATATTGAATTTCTGCAAAAGGTTAAAACCTGCAGAACCTAAAATTGAAGCTGTACTACCGGTATCAGCAAGAGCAAGAAGTTGCTGACCACAAACGTTAACATTAAGATAAGGACGATTATCGTTAAGTTTTTTAACAAATAAAGGATTAATATTTACAGGATGCAAAAATTCTTTTACAAAAGATAACCATTTTTGCCATTCTGAAAAGGAAGTTTTTAGTGGTCCTGTTTGTTTTGCCTTTTCTTCGATTTGTTGGATTTGGATTCGGCTGGTTTGTGTTCTGGACTTTCGGTATACTGACTGGTGACAACGTCCAGTTTTTCGCCACCTTGTTTTACGTTTTTTGGACGGCAGTTAGGACATTTAGGTTTGATGATATTTTTCAAGCCACATCCATAGCAAAACATGGATCGTGGTTTCCTACACTGAGGATAAGCGTGATCAGCCGAATCACAATTCCAACATCGAGAGTTCGATAAGGTAGAAATATTGTTGGAATGAAAGTTATTAGATAAAGAAAAATTTCTCCTGTGAGACTGTTGAGAAGTTGAAGGAAAGGAAGTACTCGCTCCACTATAAAAAGGACTACTCAAATCAGGCTCCAATAAACCAGCATTGCGACTGGGTGGTGCTTTGTAACGGTCTGCCCACAAGCGGGATTCTTCTAGCTTTTTACACAAATCAGAAAGTTCAGAAACAGTTTTTGGGTCTTGCAAAGCCAAGTTAGAAATGAAAAAAGGTAATAAATTTCTACGAATTTTTCGAACTATTGTTTCTTCATCAGGCTTAGTAGTCAATCTGTTGAAGAGACCTTCCATTGATGAAATGAATAGTGCCACCCTTTCGGTAGCGCCTTGAGTTCGTGAATTTATTTCTCTTTCGAGATCTTCCTCATAAAAGTAAGGTAGGAAATCTTTTTTTAAAGCTGTGACAAGGTCATCCCAATTATTGAATTTACTTTTATTGTTAACAAACCATGTCCAGGCAGAACCTTTGAACAGGTCACAAGCAGACTGGAAAAGCTCAGGCTTGGAAACACCTCGAGCTTCCCGTAATAATTCAACTTTTTCAAGAAATGAATTAACTGATTCTTTCTGATTTGATCCAGTAAAGAAAATATTCCACTTATATGGAGCAACTGATTTATTAGATAATACAGGGGTACTAGAAAGTGTTTGAGCATTGCTAATATGAGTGGGGGTAGAGGTACTTGGAGTAACTTTTAAATCAAAGTCCGCTTCTAACTCTAACATAAGAAACTGTATTTCTTTTCTAGCAGATTCCTCTGCTTCATCGTCAGCTTTAAGGAAATGAAAACGGTTAGCTAGATGAGCCAAACGACTAGAAATTCTTTTGAATGCAGGATCTTCTTTCGATCCACTGAATGAAGCAATGCAGGTGTTCAAGTCATTTATGGTTTCTTTCATTTGAGTAACCTCTACAGCATGTGTGTTGGGAGTAGTAACCCCGCCATGAAAACTACGATTAGCATTCTCTTGACTTAACAGTCCCCTCAAAATTTTACGTTTAGAATCAACAGTTCCTGAAGGATCGATACCTCTTATAGTTAACTCATAGTTTAATTCATTAATTTTCAAGTGATTAGGATCCATGATAATCAATATAGATATATAGATATGAAAGATAAGATTAAGCTAGCACTTCAGGGAAACCTCCAAATAATTTTCCGATGAGATACGATAAGATATATAGATAACGAGATAACGGTATAGATATATAGATAACGGTACAGATATATGAGATATTCGAGACAGTACGATAACAAAATATCAAAGATCAGTAATAAATATATTCCAAGTTCTTTTGGATCAGATTTTTCAATGTGAACACTAAGAAAAATTTACTCTGTCTTCCACCAAGCTAGAATAAGATAAGATAAGAAAAGAACAGTCAAGTTTTCGGGGCCCCAACGTCGTGGTGCCAATTGTGCAACCCTCCAAAATTTCAAAATGCAAATGTGAGTATATATTAAAATAATGGAAGTTATCACTTAGGTGCTGATAGGCTGCTCAGTTTGATACGGTGAGGGTGTGAGTAAGGTTCAACAAATGATTGGTAACAGTCGAAGGCAGATTACATTTGACTATTACCAATATCTCATAGTTGACTTGACTGGCTCAGAAAGTGGGCGCCAGGTAGCAATGAAATTATGATGAAAATTAGGATAATTAAAAATTCAAAGAATTTACTACCAAAAAAATTGTCTAGCTTGGGTGAGGAAACAGAACAAATAATCAGCAAAGATTAACAACTTTAATTATAAAAGGAAAAAAAAACAATCGTAAGCTGAAGGCTAATAAATGAACAAAAGCTGAAGGCTAATAACTGAACAAAAGCTGAAGGCTATGAAAATTCAGAATATTTACAAATTTTTTCTAAATCTGATTCAACCGAACGTGGTCCTGGCTGGTTAATACCTGGGTGGTTGGTTTGTACGAAGCTGGTCCTTACAGAGCGCTGTTGAGCTTGAATTTGATGGGCTCGTTGATAAAAGTCACTTGGAGTCGTTCCTGGCTTGACAACGATGATGACCAATAGCTGCTAACTGGTCTCTACGAAGCAGGACGATTGCTTGTGCTTATCAACTGAGCCTCTTTGATCTTCTCTGGACAACGGGATACTTTTGTTGTTACCAATCCTCGACCCAGTATTGGATTTCCTCAATGGCATGCGAAGCAAACGGAATGAATCAGAATAGATATATACACAATATTTTCAGGGAACGAAGGATATCCTTAGAACCTTAGGGTATATTCTGAACCTTAATGAGCACGATTTTACTTTTAAAACCAAGTAAAGGTTGATAGAAATTTAATAATAAAAAATTAAACCAGAGAATGTATATTCTCAAGAAAAAATTATTTTCAATACTACTGCAAATAATTGACTGATAATAAATCAATTTTCCATTGAAAATCTATCCAATATCAATATGCAACTATTGTGAAGGAAAAAAAATGAATCGATCTCTGATAAATTGTCAAAAATTCGTATAGACGCTAGAGATGCAAATTTTATCACGTATGCTCTCAAACCTTCTGACAGAAAGGCAGTGATACTAAGATGTTAATAAGATATAAGATAGGTATTAGCTATATATGCCAGATATTAATGAATTCAAAGAAAGATAGGTATAGGTGGACAACTCCTAAACAATTTAATGTCAGATACTAATGAATTCAGAGAAAGGTACTTTTACATTCAATACGAGCTGTAGTTGCAGGTATGGCAAGAAAGAGAAATTACCTGGTAGACCCTCAGATATAAATTGCACAGGCTAGTGATTGAATATTTAATAAAAAATAATGGTAGAGTCCACGAGGTCGAACGCTGCACAGCACAGTGAGACAGAGAACAAATTCTCTCAGATTCGCATTTATTTCCCAAAGAGAAACTATAGATCATAATATATAGAAAATAAATGCTCACCTGAGGAATTCCTCTGATAGTTCCTTCTCCGGCTGTGGCTAGCAGTCAACTCCAGTTTCCTCTACAAGTTCTTGGTAATGATTATTGAGATAGAAATGGGCAGGATACTCTCAGTCAGTCACAGGTCACAGGAATAATAGTTATTTGATTGCTGGAAAAGGTATAGAGAGTAGACACTGTTTAAACAGATGAAAAGGCAAAATTTCGTGTTCGCACGATATCGATTATCAAGTTCCTGTCCCCGAAGGAAATTTAAAAATGAGATGAAATTAGTTGGCTTCAGTTATTAAATTTGAAAAGAAATCAATATTTCACTTATTACCAAAAATATGTTCCTCAATATTAGAACGGACAGATCCCGAATGTGGAATCTATACTGAAATACAATTCTATGCGAAGATTATTCAAATAAATGGAAATATAAGGTTTTAACCTCAATCACCTGTTGCCTCAAAAAAATTAACCATGCAATTCGGTACACTGCAAATTACAAGGTACAGCAAGGTATCATTTAAATAATTAGCAAGATATTCAATCCACTTTTCCTGTTCAATTCAAATAATAATGAGAGATAAATAGGTCTTTTACCAGATAATAACTGCTTTCAACCCAATCCAAAACCTATCAACTCGTCGAAAGATCGAATCCAAAAGGGCCGCTAATCTTCCCGATCGCTCAAAAATCGAAGCAAATCATTCGTATCTCATATTCGCGCAAGCGATCTACACTCCAGGTCGGAATAGGAAGTGTCTACTGTTCCGGCATTGCCTCGATACAGAATTTTAAAAACTTGAACAATGGAACGGAATTTCCGTTACAGAATATCTCGATAAAAACTCTTTGAATGCAGATATACAGTCTGGATTCAGGAAAGGCCATTGCTGTACAACTGCACTCTTGACTATCAGTGATGATATTTTTAGGGCAACGGATCAAGGTATGTGCACTATTTTGGTTCTCCTCGACTTCAGCAGAGCCTTCGACACTCTGAATCATGAAATATTACTCAATATATTACATTACATAGGTTTATCAGAAAATGCAATCAAACTACTAGCTAACTACCTACATGATAGGAAGCAAAAAGTTCGCATTGATTTCAGGGAGTCGAGTGATCTGGCACTGGGGGCGGGGGTGCCGCAAGGGTCAATTTTGGGACCGCTGCTTTTTACTATCTATTCATCAACTTTACTGAGAAATCTTAGGGTTTGCAACGTACATCTATACGCAGATGATACCCAAATTTACCACAGTTTTCCTCCGGGAACAGTTGAAGAGGCCTGCGATATTATTAACTCCGATCTTGACCGCTTCATTCAGCTAGCATCGGCTCAATCACTTTTCATTAACACCAATAAATCCAAGGTGATCATTTTTGGGTCAAAGAGCAACAGAAATAAAATTATGAGCTCAGTAAAAATTCGGATAAATAGCGAAACGCTCGATGTTGTTAATGAAGCTAGGAGTCTTGGGGTATTGTTTGATTCTGATATGAGGTTCGAAAAGCACATTAATAAACTTGTTCAACGAGCATACTCCTCCCTCAAACTCATTTATGGTAACAGGCATTTTCTTTCAATTGAATTGAAGAAAATGTTATGCGAAAGCTTAGTGCTGTCACAACTGAATTTTGCAGATATTCTTTACGGTCCGAATCTGACGAGTATATATAAACAAAAAGTTCAGAAGGTTCAGAATTCATGCTTGAGACTTATATTTGGGATCAAAAGGCGAAACAGAATTTCCCACAAGCTCAAAGAAGCGGGATGGCTAAATATGGAGAACAGAAGAAAACTGCATGCAAACTGTCTCTATCATAAGATTATTATGTTCAAAATTCCTCCTTACCTTCATAGGAAAGTGACGTTCCGAACGGATGTTCATAACCTTAATGTTAGATTCAGAGGCTCTCTGACACCACCCATTTTCAGAACTGAATCATTCAGACGCTCATTCAGCTATCAGATTAGTAAATCATTCAATGCTATCCCTACACCGTACAAATATTTACTTCCCTCACAGTTTAAACGGAAATACAAATCATATCTGCTTCAAAACCAATAACATAATAGACCCCCAATTTATTTTCAGTTCATAGGTATATGTTTCTCTTCGATCGTACCATCTCAGGACTATTGATTATCCTTTCGTGCTTTCATGACTAAATTTAATTACTGGCCACTATTTTTTGATCGCCTTTGAATCTTTCGATTTTCGTGTTCATCATCAGCTCGAGCAGAGATTGTTTAGGTTAAGTGGAAGAACAGTGGAGCAGTTACCTCGTAACTGTGAAAACTGAACTTCGCCTTTTACTGTATCCATTACTTTAAAATTTGAAATGTACACATTGTTCTCTTTGTTTCTGGTTATAGTAATAAAGACGTTTATTATTATTATTATTATTATATTGTGATAAAAAATAAAAAGATGTGATATCTGATATATCAAATCAAAAACGTATTCACGGTCCACGATGACACAGCAAAGACTGAACGATTGTGCTATTTTGAACTTCTACAGGGCTCCTTTTTAAAGAAGTTAGTAATCACGAGATAGCAAATATTTTCATTTAAAAAAAAAACCAAAGACGGCAGACCTTCTAACATGAGATAATTGTTTCTTTAACAATTTTAAACAACAACAATTTTGTAGTATTCGGACTCGCCATTTGGCATTTGAGGTTTGAAACTGGCTGTGATTATCATTTTTTTTTGTTTTTTCTATACTTCACCGAAAAGTTTGGAAATTATTTTTATTATTTTAAAAATGTTGTACTTGGGTCGTTTATATTTTACCTATTTTATTGTGATAAATATATATATTTATTTCAAATTGTGACTGTATGCGTTATGTAGAGAGACTTATTTGGGTTGCAGTCTGCAACCCAAATAAGTCTCTCTCTCTCTCTCTCTCTATATATATATATATATATATATATATATATATATATATATATATATATATATATATATACATATATATATATATATATATATATATACCGAGCCCCCATAGTAATTTTGAAGTTCCGGCGCCTATGTTCTGAATATTTCATTTGCCGTAATTGGAAATCATTAAATATTCAGTAAGGGAAATGTTTATGAGTACTCTATGTAATGTTATGACACTATTGCTTGGCTTCCATTTGTCATAATCAACGAGAATAATGAATTATTCATTTAAAGAAGTGGAAACTTATAAATGTAAAAAAGATATAACTACATCCTCGAACATATGACTGGTTAAAACATATTTTAAAAGCGAGACTATGATCAGCAAATCATATAAAATTCGACTTTTAACCTGTATTTTCGTTTTCAAACATAGAACATTATTATGCATTAATCTTCTCAAAAACTAGATCAAGCATTCAAACCTAAAACTGAGCTTGAATGGTACGATCATTCAATGATTTTTCTTTGGCAAAATTCAAAACAAATTTCTATTAAAAACTTTATTTTCTACGAATGCTTCATCTGCTATAACAGCTCACCAAAGTCACTTAAGGTCACAAAAAATGTGTTTTCATTTGAAAAAAACTAAAAAAGTGTTTGCTATCATGATATTTGTTTCGTGTAACTTCTTTTAGTGCCGTTTCCTTTAATTTGTTAGTGATATTGTGCATTGAGGTGTGTATATGTGCGCGCGCCTTAAGTGTTCATTATTCTTTTATACAAATTCCTTTTTGCAAACTCCATTCAACAGCTTGAATTGAAACTGTTCCATATCATGAACGATTGTTATTTCTTGGGAGAAATAAACGTTCACATTATTATTTGATATAAAATTTAAGAAAATATAGTGAGTTTGATAACTCGGTATTTTCCATTTTTCAGAAGAATATGCAGGAAGACACATTAACAACCAATTACATAATGAAAATCAGAAAATTTTTTAAACGAGTTATTCCATACCGAAATTCAAATTCAGAAAGTTGCCGCGTAAACGACCAGTGTCAACATGGCAGTTGGCATATATCCGAACTTATATCTGAGTCACAGATTACATACATCCCCTAGGAATACAACTACCTATACACCAACAATAAATAATAGCTACTAATGATTTTTCACACAATCAATTACGTAATGAAGCAGTACAATCATTGCAGACGACATCCAAAATTTTCTCTTCCGTCTCATCAACAATAAGTTGGACGGAATAATTTGCATACTTTGCACCGTCAAGTGCACAAATAATATCTTTGATATGGTTTTCACAATTATTATTTTCAACCCTCTCTCTCGAATCGGAATCTATGAATTTGACGACACACAAAACATTACTTTTCCTCTTGATAACACAACTTACAAATTCCACACTCAAACTGTGTTTTCGCATGAAGTTTGTTCTCAATGAACTAGTAGATGTTGATCCACACTTTGATGAAGTCTAGAAAATGTTTTGTATTGTAAAGTAGTCAGTTTTCTTCTTGTGATTTTGAAGTTCTTTCTCGAGTGTATCCAAATTCAGGCTGGATATATTGAAATTATGTTCAAGTAAGGAACCAATGGGTAGTTGATTGGAAGAATATACGTGTATAATAGTATATTATGCAACGATCAGAAAAACCACTCGCATGAACCATAGTGAGCCTTCGGCTCGTTTCGTATCCCGGTTGATGCTTGTGTATCAATAACCATCACATGAGAGTTGCATACGCTATTTTATCTACACCTGATGAATAGTGAAGAACTACAAATGTTATATTTATATTTGTATTGGACACAATAATACTGATTAACCGAATTTCTTTGAAAAAGACTACAGAATTGTAATTAATGGTATTACTTCGAGAAATAAAAAGATGAGAAATGCTGCGGAGATCAAAAATTAAAAAAAAAAGATTACTCGAGGTCGGATTCGAACCCATGTCTCTGTCAACAAATCATCGCCTAGATCGCTCGGCTACGGAGAGCTCAGATAATTCAGTTGAAAAAATTAAAAAATAAATCATGCATTTGTCAAATGAAAAATGTAATCATTCTAACTGTATTTCTGCTGGTGGGGGTGTCGAAGGTGATTTTCCCATATCGCTGGTATCAGACATTTTGTTATGATTATCGAAGTTTGGCTATATTCTTCAAAAATTCAATACCTATACCGATTTTGACTTGACAAACGTCAAATGCAGAGCATGCACATCATGCTTGATTGAAAAATAATGGGTTTCTATTGGTTGAAAATCTGTATCGTAATGAAAAATCTGTATCGCTATGGATTTTATTATAAAACGGGTTGTGGGCATATAAGTGTATTATTAGAGTACGGGTGTAGATAAAAATATTATCTTCATCCTGCTTGAGCAGTTGTATGTCAAAACACGTGTCGCGGTTCTTTAAGCCCATTCTTAGTGAAAAATATACAGGAGAATGTGGTATTTTGTGTTTGTGTTGTATTAGCCAGTTCAATTCAATGTTATTCAGTTTCCTATTGAATTTTCACTAAAGAAAACTAGAGGAATCGCTTCAAGTGATTCGTTATACAAAATCTTTTCTTTACCAAGGCCACCAGATGAGTAGATGTTCTTCAAATAACCGTTGTGGGGATCACAATATTCTGTTTCATGTCTCTGAAGGATATTATAATGGCTGTCACAGGAATGGAGACGATGATTTTCGTGAAGCTGCAACTCAAAATTGCACCTGTCGAATTGACCGGTCTTGTAGGTGAAATAGGGACGTGTGCACTTTTTGATGAGGGATGTAGATAATCTATGTCACAAACAGGCTGAGCATATAGACTCTTATTCCATGTTTCAACCATTCAACTAGGCTTCCGATGGACCAACCAAATTTTTCATATTGAAGATGAATTTCAACTTGTTCCTCTTGATATTCTTCTTCATCTAATTATTGTCCCAGTGAGAAAAGTGAAGAATTTGAGACAATAAATTGATGTTGAAGCATTGTTTGGGAGTTAGAATCGGATAAATCTGAAATTCCCATTTTATATCACGAAGGGCGTTTTGAATCATTTCCGAAAGATCCTAGTTCCGGGATCTTCAGTGAAGAAATTCCTACATGTGCTTCTGGTGATATATGTGACAGAAGTGAATTTAGATTATTGACACGGGCACACATGACCGATTGCGGCTTTATTTATGCTTTATGAGAATGTAAGACCCTCATTTCAAAGATTCTGATACATCAAAAGGTCACGTCACTTGTCACTGTGGAGGATAATGAATGAACTAGGAATAATAATTTTTCATGCATAAAATGGTTCATAGTTCACTCAAAAATTCAATTTTTCTGATATATTTCATTCCTCGAATTGAGAGGCATTGGATCTGAACAAACTGATCAAAAACAATATCTGATAACAATATTCCGATTTTGCTTGATAACTAACTCATAAACATCTTCCCATTAAAGCATATTCCTAGGAGAATGTTCTTCATGTGAGTGATTAATATTTCTCTCATAATTCACTTCCAGTAATGAAATCCAGATTGAAAGTCCTAATATATTCGAAGCAAACTCTGGAATAATAATTGCGCGAATTTCCAACTTCCTCAACTAGTAGTATTAAACAAGCATTTACTCAGAAAATTAATGGAAGACTTCGCATAAGCATCTACGGAATTAAATATGTGCAACACTTCCTTGCATTTCTAGAACTAGTACCTTAAATTGTTTCGTACATTTCAAATTACGCAAGTAATTCACAACTTGCAGAAAGTTTTTGAAAGGAGAACCCCATTATGGAAACTGGGTCCCGGTGAAATTTGTTGAAAATTTAATTTGAAATTGTTAAAGTCAAGCTCATAAATGATGTCCATAGGCCCAACCTCAAAAAATGGTCAGCTATTTTTCTACAAGGTGTTGAGTGTGTCCAGCTGAGACCATTTGAATTGTCCATAAATTTCACCTAGCTCATATATAGAGACATATGTTTGTATTCCATGCTCAATTTGAAATTATGGTAAGTAGTATCCAGGTGAATTATTTTCAATAAACAATTTCGATAATTGCGTTCTACTCTTCCGATGGAAGGTTTAGGAGGTTATCTCTAAAAATGAATGAAAAAAAACGCCATAGTTTCTGATAGAAGCATCATTTTGATCTCGAAGGAGATTTTGATATATGGATGATTTGAGAATTTATTCGAAAGTCACTTATGTATTCGGTTCTGTAGTCATATTTGAAGAGAGTCGAGGCTATGTCCGAATTATGTACTGCAAGTTCGTTTTCGTAGGGCCTGATCGACACACGTGCGTTCGTCTGTCCTATATATGTTCTCGGGCAGCCATGGCGAAGAATTGCATTTATTCTTTGTGATTCGTTGGGTATTGTCTCCACCCAATGAACACACATATGTCTGCCATAT